>CM060840.1:108177500-108292500 GCA_030762175.1 Metallyticus violacea | reverse complement strand
TGGACGGGGGTCTTCAAACGGGACAGAATGTCAACTGCCGATCTGCCGGGCATTGGGCGTCCTGTGTCTGCAGACAAGGATGTACATGTGATGGTGGTGTAACGTTGCTTACGCGATGATAAACACTTGTGAAATTAGAAGAGCAGCAGTGATTCCGGCAAAAAACAGTGTACCGCATTTTATGGGAGGACCTGAACATGGGAAAAATGTGTGCAATATATTAAGTGAGGTACAGAAGTGGACTCACTAAGAAATATATCGCATCCTTCTGGCAATGTCAGGAAGGAGATGCCTTTTACAATTACTGAAACGTGGACAAGGGCGTATGAACCAGAAGTCATGCTACAGTCCAGTGAATGGCATCACCCTGGGTCACCACACAAACACAAATCTCACCAGCAAAAGTCATGGCCATGCTGGCATGTGACAGTCAAGGCGTGAATGCCCAGTGTTACAGGTATTTTTGATGTCACAATTGCACCGTGCCCTACACGTCCTAACGGCAGAACTTTTGAACAACACCTATTGTTTTCTACGATAACGCAACAGATTACACAACCACAGTGTCAAGTGTCGTTTACCTGCCCTATGTTTTGCTTCTTCCTTACGAGGGCCTCCTATATTCAGCCTTCCGTGTCGGTCCTGGTGGTGTAGAGGTAACCATACTTGCCTTATAAACCCAAGATCGCGGGTGCAAACCCGGCCAGGATCAATGGATTTTTTCAGGCGTAAAAATCGTAAGTATGATTTCCTTTGGAAGGGAAGTAAAGCCGTGGGTCCCGCGTCGCACATTTACGGCACGAAAAAGAATCTCAAGCCTGAAAGAAGAGGCCTCTGAGCAAAATTTGTCGGCCGTTTCACGCCCTGAAATGAATGGGACGCTGATGACCTGAGCTGTTAAAGAGCGTCCGTAAATAAACCAAATCAACAACAACCCAGCCTTCCGTGGTAGCACCACTCGGGTAGTAAATGCCATATACTTTCAATCATATGTCTTAGATTTTTCGTGTTGTCCTTTGTTCGCGAGGAAAAAAAAATAGCTGACATGGCTTATCCCTCGCATAATATTTAATGACATGCATATGGACGTGTTAAAACAAGAGCGAAGAGAAAATCAAAATAGCACGTGTGTGTGTGATGATGAATTCTCAATGGACCAGTAACAAAGAGACCGTCATCCGATCCTGTTCTGATTAAAACACATTTTACATCCAATTATTGTTCTGATTACAGATTACAGCAACATTTCATTGTGGAGAGTTGCATATATCCCCATACATTGCTTTTATTTAAATAGGTGAATTTCTACACCTTATTTACTCGTGCCTATAAGTGAAATTGATTGTCTGGCGTAAGTGTGTTTACAGTACCCAACAAAAATCATCCCCTATACTAGGTGTCAAAAGTCATAAAATAATAAAAATAACCAACTGCAAAAGTGTTTAGATAAGATTAGCTTGAAACCAACAATGAAACATTTAATAAAATTTTATATATTAATGGACATTAATATAAAGGTCAGAACAAATTGTTTGTGCTGAATGAAATTTAAAACTATTATTTAAAAATGATGCGTATTTTACATTGGCGTATTTTAAAATAATAAATGTTATATAATTATTTATTAAGTGTGCTACACTTTTGACAAACCAGTTTATTTTAAAGACTGTCAAATCTTTATTCTTGATAAATGCTTCACGTCTTTTACAAAATACATTTTTTTTTATTTTGTGTTGACACAGTTCTCAATGATAATAAATGTTTTGTCGTCAAACCTTTATCTATATGATGTTTCATTAGCCTTCAAGAAAGATTAACGTATTTTCGCGGTCATTATTACTATTATTAGGTTTATTTAAGAAATTTTCATGTTTGAGATTCTTAAATGTATCGTAAATCTACGACATGGGACCAAAGACCTCACTCCCCTTAAAATGTGTACGGAAGAAAAAGAAAAAAAAATTGGACCCTGGCCAGATTTGAACTCGGGACAATGGGTGGTTGAAGCAAGTATTTTACTACCAGATCAACGACTGACAGTTTACATGATAAATTTGTCCTGAACACGACTGTGATTATTGTCACGTTCATTTTGAGATAGACACTCGACAATTATGAACTAGAGAATTTTGATTTCATTAAACTTATCCTTTGATACTGAATAAAATTATAGTAGATAGGCTAGATATATTTCAAAGTTGATCTTTAGCCTCCCAATTCCAACTAATAGATAACAGCTTAAAGAAAAGTTATATTCGTATAATTTGATCTCATAAAATCTGTTTTCAAGATCGGAAATAAATATTATATTGCGGCATACTTTTCAGATTTTTTTAAAAAGGCAAAGATAGACTATTTTTTCCAGAAAAGTAATTAAAAAGGGTAGATATGCTATTTTTTCAGGTTTTTAAAAAAAAAGGCAATGATAAGATAAATTAAATGAAGTCTGAGATATATTTTAGCTTATAAAACTTGATGGGTAGGAATATGACTTAAATTTCGCATTAAATAATTTTTATCCATATTTATATTTTGACGGTACAATTCACTAACAAGATGGCATTTCCCTCTGAAATTTTTAATTTAAATTATATAATTATATAAATGCCCCGTAATATCCTACCGAAATGCCAAATTTTGAAATCATACACCGTCATAAAATTGATGAATAACTTTTGCCCGTTAGAAATGCTTTGATTTTTTGTTGAAAAAGCCTTAACCGTTGCAAAACAATTGTGAAATGTTTAGGGGTATAAAGGCTTGTATGCATTCATGTTCTATAGGAACCTTTGAGATCTTCTTTCCTTCTCTAGCCGCAAGAAGGTGTCATGCTTTTTTCTACCTTTCCTTTATCACTGATCTTGCCGACAGTATAGCGGTTAGCTATTATCTCTGGTGAAATTAGCTCCTGATCTCCGGGCTTGTCCCTGCTCGAGTCTGTTGTCTGACTGGGTGGGAATTCGCATACCACCGTTCTGCGACGATATTTCCATGATGTGAGCAGTGATCTGGATAATTACTTAATCACCGTATGTGTACGGTCTTTAAATTTATAATTTCACTGTCTTGCAATCATTTTTTAGTATGTTACTGTTGTATTAGCATTTTGCTTCTTATTGCAGCTGATATCTTAATGAGTTCTTCAACAATGATTTGGTTATGTGGGGAAGATTTGTAGGAGAGGATTGTCTGTTAACACAAGATCGCCCAATGGCGGTCAATTGACCGCTTTTGATTTTCAAACGCTGATATTTTCAATGTTTTTGAAAGTATTTTTCTATGGTTTTGTGACTTTTAAACCCTTTCAATGACGTTTAGCTCACCATTTATTTTTAGGCGCAACTTTTTAAAATAATAACAAATTTACCAGCTGTTCCCGGAGGAGGTCAATTGACCGCTTCCTTACCCCCGTTTCTTACGATATTTATTGCACAGTATGACAACAATCATCGCTGCACAACAAACATGTTTCAAACTCATTGTAGCGTAGTGTGTGAGTCATTGTTTATCATCTTTCGTATCCGTGTCTAAACTTTCGCTTAGCTTTTCATTTTCACGTAACTTTCATCGATAGCTTTTCATTTTCACGTAGCTTTCATCGAGTACTGTCTCCATCTCATGGCTTATTAAAGGGACGAAGGAACATCTAAGGCCGCTAAACGCACGACATGTGAAATAGGGTTATGTAAGAAAAACAAAAACAAAGACAGTTGTCCGACATGTAAAAATTTGAATGTGGTTCTTGTATAATCAAAAACTCTGCAAAAAGTGTCATACCAATATCTCTGAGAATGCTTCAAAGTAACAGCTTTCTATATAAATATAACCCGTATTTGTATAATATATCTTTTTTGTACAAATAATTTGTTACTCCATAACAATAGAACAAACCCGATTCGATGGTAAAATATTTCTTATTTTCGAGAAAGCACGTACTTATACTTGAAAAAAAACCTCTTTTTTATTAAAAACGATTTAACCTGAAATAAACTATAAAATATAAACAAAAGAACAAACGAACAAATGTTTGAATGTGTTCAATAAAACAAATGAATAGGACAGAAGCCAGGTGACATAAAACGCTAAACATACGCGATACACGAGGCAAAAATAATGAACTTTCTTTGAAACCAGAAGCTGAATTCAAAACTGGTTCGCAGCTCAGAAGCCACATTGTTCCCTCTAGATCATTACAGTCTTCTGGTAAGTAAGAAATTTCATCGCCCTCAGTCAGAAGAGCACTTAAATATGTGATACTGAGCAGACACCAAGTATATGCAAACTTACTTATTCCCTCCATATCATCACAGTAGGCTAGAAGGCAATAAGCAAGAAGTTCCATAGTTTTCAGTGAGAAAAATCATTAAAAATGCATATGAAAGTAGCAGCAGTCAGGCATTTTAGCAGGTACTTGAAGCTCGGCAGTTCTAGTGTTGTACACAAGGGCTTATCTCGAGTATTATAGCGTAGAATTAATTAATGTTTCCTTATTTTGCAATTCAAACGCTTATTTTGGAATGATCAATAGTTACTTCTTATGCAAATTATTTATCTTGAATATGATAATTAACAGTATTTAATTCAATAATCACAGACTTTGCAGCTCTTAAGATTTACATTTCTTTTCAATGCAAACTTCCGCTCCGACGCTCCTGTCGTCCCAGCAAGGGACTTGTGGTAATAAAGTTGTACGTGACACACATAGTAAATTGAGTACAAACATCTAGGGTAATAATTTTGTTTGAACTATATATAAAATTATTTATTTATATCCATTGTACAAAATACAAGTAACAAAACCTTAGTGTATACCGTGTATATTAATTTTTACAATAGTGGAGAATGGAATATAAATAAAAACTGAGACCAGATAGGCATTTTTAAAGGCTATTTTTGTTTCTATACATTAAAATTGACAAGAAACCTTTGTGATTGTTCTGGAGGTAAAAATCTCAAAGGAGCGTGCAAAAATATAATTACAAATATTGCCATAAAGAAGCCCAAAACTTGTGATTATACATACCGAGGGTGCCAAAAATGTATACACACTTTCACAGTAGACATCTATTTAATATATTTCAAAGTTGGACCGAAAAAGAACAGTAATGTGTAGTATGATGTTCTGTAAACAGATATGACTCACATGCATTATGATAGTGTTGCTACGTGACAGGTAAATGAACAATGAACAAATGAAGTCCAGATTATCGCATGATGTTCTGTAAACAGATTTGACTCATATTACGTTATGCTAGCGCTGCTACAACAGAATGGAGCCAAGATTATCATTTGAACAGCGGAGAGCAATTTTGAAGTGATATTGAAAAACCGAGAATGTTGTTGAAGTTCGAAGGTAATGGAACCACATGCACAGAACAGAACCGCCGACCGAGTAACAACTGCACGTATTCGAGACAAATTTGAGACTCGTGGCACTGCATGCGATGTTCACAAGTGCAGATTTGGAAGACCTCGCACAGCTACAAGCCCCGCACGCTGGATCCAAGGCACTATTCTAGCCACTAGCCAAGGCACTAAATAGGACGAAGAGGTCCGATTGAGTTTCCACCGCTTGGATCTAACTCCGTTGTACTTCTACCTATGGGGATCTTAAGGATGTTGTATACCGTGGAATACCAGCTACACTTCGGGAAGAAATTGAAACGGCACGTGCTGCAATCGCTAGGACACTTTCACACACGTTGCTCAATCAGTAGTTCAACGTACTCAGAAGTGTATCGACGACGATGGTGGGCATTTTGAGCAACTGTTGTAACTGTAAACGTCTAAGATGATTAGTGCTCATCATTTTCTGCTTATGTGAATTTAGTTTTGTTATGTTAACACATATTTTTTCTTTGCTTGAATTGTACATACACCCTCTGTATAAAGTGTTTATATTCTTCTTGGTCAATATATCCCTCCTGGTACATTTTGGGGATGTATAGGGGCACTATAATAATAATAATAATAATAATAATAATAATAATAATAATAATAATAATAATAATAATAATAACAATAATAATAATAATAATGTCCGTAGCTGAATTATGTTCACCACATAGCCATAGCCACCGAAACAAAATATATACATCTCCTGAGTGGCAAACGGTCACACAGTATTAATCATTTGAGAAATAGTTCAACATAAAGGAGTGATATTTATAGGCTGTACCGATATACCTGTATTGATTGGTTCATTGTACAGTCTCGCAGAGAAAAGCTTAATAATCATAAATATATTCAAAGAGTGCAGTGGAATTCAATATTAACAATTACTTTAGGCTACATTTGAAATATTGTCTAATTACTACTAGACCGTTGAGTAGACTAAAGGTTCTAAAATGTGTGCGGCGTGTTATAAATTCACCAATATGGTAGCTAAATTGTAATACTAAAATGGAAGTCAATGCGTATTCCGATAAAATCGTTCATTATGCCGAAACACTTTAAATGTTATTGCGCATACCATTTAGGTAGTGCCAAATGAAGAATAATTAAAACAGAGTGGAACAAAACGGAACAGAAAACCTAGTCAACCTCCCTCTTTCATCGAAGAAACAGATCTAATTACGTTGCAATAATCTCGAGCTCAGTTAATGTCGCACATAAACAGCTTGTCTCCGACTGAAGTTATTAATACATAAGAAATATCTTAGAATAGAAATGAAATGTTGTAAGAGCGAATATTGAAATGCGAATAGACTAGCTGATACCTTTAGAATGAAGGTGATTTTTTATTTTATTAGATGACCATTGGAGTCGTGGCGGTGGTTATTATTCGGTTTTTTGAAATAAAATCTTCTTGTAATTTTCTGTACGATCGCAATTTTTTTTCTTAGACTTTGAAAGTTAGATTTACAACACACGGACTGGTTGCTACAGAAATACACTATTTATAACAAGCACTATAGCCTTATAGACCATAACAGTACTGGAACAGCGATCAAAAGAAATTATACTCATAGTATATTTATTAATATTGAAATTAAAAGTGCACTTGGTAAAAGGCATTGGTGAAATCACACAAGGATTAATATTGGAGTTTGTAGCTCTAGAATTCATGTATGATCATTTTGCTTGCAAATAGCTGAACAAATTAAGGTGGGAAAACACAATTCAGACCCGAATTTAGGCTTGACTACTAAAAATGAGTTCATTCGCAAAGTCAAGTCAAGTCAAAGTCAAGTATTTTATAAATTATTACAGGAAAAATGGATACCTTACTAATAATTTCATAAGGGTGTTTCAAAAACTTGCTGTAAACTACATTGTCAGACAAGGCAACACAATTTTACAGTAGCCACTGGCTGTTACAAATCAAAACTTACAAAAGACAATGAACAAAACTCTTTTGAAATCAAATGGAATATCAAAAAGATTTCAAAGAAATAGCCAGTGCTCTATACTAAACACTAACCTCATTTGATCTTGGTGAAATAAATAATTAAGACTAATAAAGAAGGCCTGAGGTGGACAGTCATTGGTATGATAAAAGTTGGTCCTGGTGGTGTGGTGGTAACCATACTTCCCTCCTAAACCCAGGTCTCTGGCAGGATCGGTGGATTTTTTCGGGCGTAAAAAAACAAGTATCGCTTCCTTCGGAAGGGAAGTAAAGAACCTCAAGCCTAAAAAAAGAGACCTCTGAGCAAAATTTCTCGACCGTTTCACGCCCTGAATAGAATGGAACGCTGATGACCTCAGATGTTAAAGAGTGTCAAAAATTAAAAAAAAAAGTATCATAAGCAAATTCTGGGGCTCCACGAAATATCAAAAAAGTAGTTCCTATAGTTTCCTATAGTTGGCCATTCCTTCATGCCAGTTGATTGAGTTTTTGTAAAATTTAAGAAGGCAATATGGGATCAAAAACAATTTTTGATCCAGGCGAGCATTGCCAATTATTAAGAGACTTTGAAAATGACCGTAACTTAAATTATGATAATGTATTTGATTGGAAGAATGCAACACTGTCGTGTTTCAAAGTTACAGCGAAACTGGCAAATCAATTTCAAAAATTGAAAATGTTTATATATATACAAAACTCAAACTAATGCTATTATTCAATGCGAGAAGCGTTCTTTTTATTTTTAATATTGTTTAACACCCGTTTTAACTATTGCGGCATCACAGCCGATGGACACTGATGATAAGTGAAATTAAATCATAAATTGGGGAAAGATTTTTTTAAAAGGAATTTGTTGTTGGTTTATTTACGGACGCTCTTTAACAACTCAGATCATTAGCGTCCTATTCTCTTCAGGGCGTGAAACGGCCGACAAATTTTGCTCAGAAGCCTCTTCTTTCAGGCTTGAGGTTCTTTATCGTGCCATAAATGTATGACACGGGACCCACGGCTTTACTTCCCACCGAAGGAAGCCATACTTTGGATTTTTACGCCAGAAAAAATCCATCGATCCCTGCCGATTATCACTACATCCCCATGATACACATTTTAAATGAAGGAAGTGTTCCAGGCCTACGTTTAGGGTACCTCTCCAGCATTTGCCATTTATGAGGACTGAGGAAAACCCGGGAAAAAATATCAGTCATGGAGGACGGTCCTGATGGGAATTGAACCCCAGTCCTCCCGCTTACGAGTCCGCGCCTTAATAACCTGGGTTAGCCGTGGCGGTAGAGAAACATTATGCCAGTGAAATAAATTATGTAACATATGTGACTAAAAAGGGTGCCATTGTTAAAGCTAGTCGATAGTATTCCCCCCCCCAAATAAAAAAGTAAAAACGAATTCTGCTTGGTCATCTGTAGCAAACTGGACGTGAAGCGGTCCCCCGGGAAAAAAAATAAAAAGTAGTGCCAACTTGCAAGAAACTTCTTTCCGTTAGCATAACGAGTTAATTGTCTAAACATTCACCTCTGCATTCTCCCTTGGAACAAAGATAAGTGTTTTGAGTGTTTTAGTGCTAAGTATAGAGCAGTGGAACTGCAGTTTGCTTCTCCCCACCTTAAGTGCTTCCCGGCATCCTCTTTGTGCGTTCTACAGTACTGACGAACGTCTTAATTATAGTTCTCAACTTTGATGACAACTCTAGAACTGGAATTACAAAATATGAAAAGAGAGCCACATTGTAGTCTTCGCTGTTTAAAGATCAGAGCTATGGAAAAGAACGTGATCTCTTGCACTGCGTCCTTTTCCAATGCATACTAAAAACTACGGGAGCAATAATTCATTTTTCAGTCAATAAACAAAGAGCCAGGCATCTATAGACAGAAACAACTGACAAACGTTAGGGATAAAATGCGCAATAAAATGGCTTAAGCTCTGCAGAATAACTCCACTGCAACTAAGCAATTTTTTTTTTTTGCTTTGCTTGCAAATTAAAACTCGTGAGCATGAATATTTTTTTACTTAGCTGTTTATCTTCATACGTCATGTTGTTATGCTCTTTAATTATCCGCCAAATATAAAAATAAGAATATCCATTTAAAAGTAGAACACGAGAAAACATTGCCGTGGAATTAAACATGAGATTAAAGGCTTAAATGTTTTATTTATGATGTTTTATCGTAAAACCTAGTCAAAGTTAGGGATGAAAGATTCAAAGGAAAATTTAAACAAGCTGGTGTTTAGAGAAATAACAGAAATTCTGCAGTATGTTACAAAACAGTGGTACTGAAAATGGTGAAAATGGTGCACAATAGAAGGACAACCTCGGTACAGAAAAGCTCTGTTAGCTACGAAGGTAGGTCCAAAGTTTCCGGACTAACCATTTTCTAGGTATGATAAAGAGAAAAACTATATTTCACCTTTCAATATAGTTACCCTTTATTGCAATATACTTCTCACATCTTTGAATTAACATTTCAATCCCCCTTCCCGCAAAATAGTCAAAAGTCTTATCTGCAAAATGAGCATAAACAGCATCCCTCACTTCTTCATCACATTTAAATTTCCTTCCTCGAAGGTCCTTCTTTAGTTGTCAGAAGAGGAAATAGTCCCTGGGAGCTAGACCTGGGCTGTAGGGTGGATGATCGATCTCCTTGAAGTCACATTTCTTCACAACTTCCTTTGCAACATGAGCTCTGTGCACAGGCGCGTTATCGTGAAGAAGACGCACACCACCACTCAGCTTTCCTCGCCTTTTCTGTTTGATGGAAGCACGTAGTCTGTGCAGCAGGCCAGCACAGTACTCCTCATTTACTGTGGTGTTCCTCTCCTTGAAGTCAATGAAGAGTATGCCCTCACAGTTCCAAAAGAGAGTGGTCATGATCTTCTTGGTTGAGTTACCTTGGCCATTAGAGGTGGTTCTTTGTCACTCTATTGATTCTCTTTTGCACAAGGGATCATAGTAGAAGACCATAGTTTCGTCTCCTGCAAGAATGGTTTGCAAAACTTCTCTCTCGTTGCCACGGCAGATCTCCAAAAATGCTTTTGGACTGAAGAAAAAGTCCAGTCACCCATCTTGCACTAACCTTTTTCATGTTTAAATGTTCATGAATAATTCGAAGGACTGTTATTTTAGAAAGGCTTAACCTTGCTGCTATTTCTGTAACTTTGAGCTGCCGGTCATCTATGATTTCTCCTTCCACAAGAGCGAAGTTTTCAGGAGTGAGCACCTCCACGGGCCGACCTGCAAGCTCTTCGTCTTCAACCCACTCGAAAAAGTTTGGCCCATTCTTTTAAGGTAGAATATGAGGGGGAGGCTTCCCCATATACACCGTCCAATCGCTGTTTAATTTCATTTGGAGTAAGTGCTTCTTTTGTGAAGAACTTAATAACAGGTCGAAACTCCATTTTGAACATGTCACAATCTTCTACACATAGCCTTCTTAATGCAACTATATCTGAACAATTGAACACAGCAGAGTGGAAGTTACAGCGTCAATTATTTACTTAACAGATAAGGATTTTGTGAAGGAGATAATCGTTATTGGCGAGGCCGGAAACTTATGGACCTGCCTATAGTCTGATGTAGAACGGGAAAATGCTGAAAGAATTGCCTCTTAGATGTTTCTTATACTGCATAAAAAAGAGAGTGATGATGGAGATTAAGATAACTAAATTTTTAATAGACGGAGATAACTTTTATTTACAGCCTGAAGTAGAGTATGGGAAGGAAGGCGAAGGCTTTTACCTCTAAGAGTTATGGGACCGTGAAGAAGGTGGAAGAAGGAAGATTACAAAAGAAGATGAAAGAGTGTTGAAGATCCACGGGAATGAGCGGCTGGAGGAAATGGAGAATGGAGATGTGGTGTCCGGAGAGGAGGAGCAGAGCGCGAGAAATGGTGTAACCAGAGGTCTAGGTGGATCAAGTGAGATGGAAGAAGGGACGTTTGGAAAGAAAAGATGGAGAGTGATATGGTGAAAGCGAGGTGATAGTGTTTAATGAGTTAAAGTGTTGGGACAAATAAATAAGTAGGAAAGATAAATAGTGATAAATGAATTTTAAGTTAAGTAAGTTGTTAAAGAGAAGGATATTGTTATGATTGAGATGAGTTAAGTAGACTTGAAACAAATAAGTGTAATGTTTAATTTAAGAGAAGTTCTACCAAAGTGCTGGGTATAAGTACATAGCGCTGGTAATCAGCAGTTAGTTGTACAGTAATGGAATAAATTCATAGGATAGAATAGCTGACTGCCAGATATAATTCTTACTGGCTCTCAGTAATTTTGTTAATTTGGTACATTGTGGAACATTAAATTGGGAAGTGGTTTAGTAAATTTATATTTCGGTTTAAATTAATTATTCTGAGTTACTTTTTTTTTTTACTATTTTATTATATTATTTTAATCTAGTTTTTAGGAAGATCTTCTCTAAGTCAAAAAGTCTACTTGTATTTATATTTCTCAGTTGTCAGAAAGAAGGATCTCAATTGTTCTTTTCTCTGACACTTTAAATATCTACTTTATAGTGCACGCTTCTAAGAAAAAAAACTTATTAAGAATGTTCTAGAGATTGTTTCGAAAATAGTTTGGGTTTCTTCTTGTTGTTTCTTAAGAGGAAGAAGAGCCGTACAACATGACGTGACACAATTACTGTTTACAGCATGATTTTACGTACTTCACAGTACGCACACAACGCCATGTATTACGTAAGCCGTTAGCTGATACAGCACTTCAAGATCATCACCCAGTGCTGAAACTGCAAAATTCTTTCAAACGCTTTGCAACAATGAAGTGCCAGTGTTTGAGAACACTAATTTTAAAGTGTTACGTAAGAACTGCAGTATTTTCATCGCCAAACAATACTCATTTGTTTCCTTCTTCTAGTCAACACACATCATTTAAAACTTCACACATTGCTCAAGTGGAAGGATTGGATGCGAAAGACCTTGTCAGCTTTCATCAGTATTCAGAAGAAGAAAAAAAAAAGGAATATCTGATTAACTTTTTGGGCAAGGCTCTTACATCTCCGAAAGCTAAGAGGCTTCTTCGAAACTAGCAGATTTGGCTATAAATTACTAGACTTCCAGCTTCGTCTGCATAGCTGGAAAGGGCATTTTCCAACTGGTCTTTTGTTCACGCTAACAGAAATCGAAGAAGCTTGATGAGTGTTGATTTGATTTATTTACGGACGCTCTTTAACATCTCGGGTCATCAGTGTCCCATTCAATTCAGAGCGTGAAACGGCCGACAAATTTTGCTCAGAGGCCTCTTCTTTCAGGCTTGAGGTTCTTTTTCGTGCCGTAAATGTACGGCACGGGACCCACAGCTTTACTTCCCTTCCGAAGGAAGCCATACTTAGGATTTTTAGTACATGTTTAGCGCTCACTTGAAATGAAATACCATGTGTTGCTGATTATTGACTAGATAACTTGAATGTGTAGTGTTCTGTTAATCTTTTTAAATTTACAACCGGGGTTCAGGTGACATTTATAATAAATAATTTGTTTTGAATCACAACAGGGACCAAATTCATGTATTTTGTGTTAATGTAAATATTCTGTAATTAAAACAAATGAAAAAAACAACAGAAATAAAGAATAAAGTGAGTGAGCGATTCTATTTCAAACCAGTAAGTCTTTATATAGCATAACAGTTTAAAGTAACTATCAGGACTTATACATTATTATTAATGTGATTATGTTTCAAATTTTATGTCGTAAATGACTAATCATCAAAGCGAGTTGGGAATACTGCTAAATAGACTTTTTGTATGTAAAAACATTGATAAACTTAAAAGCAACGAATCAATTGATATTTAGATTGTCAAAATCAATAAATGCAAATTTTACTTGTGTAGAAAACAGTTGCAAGAATTTACTGGCGCAACCCTGGTTTAAGAGAACATGAGAGTTACAAATCTAACCTCAAGAGAATTAATTATGATCAGAAAACTACTATTTTATGCTACAAATATATATATATATATATATATTTTAATGCCTTATATCCATAAGGGAAGCGGGAATTATAGGAAATAAATTAAAATAATTATGACTGATAGTTTCTAATGCAAATAGTTTACCAGTAATGATGTTAAATTTTTATTCACTCCCGAAATTTGGAAATTAAATAATGATTTTCAGATGTTTCTTAGTCTTTTATTTTCTTTTGAATAAGATTTCTGAGCTACCTTACCGTATTATCATAAATGTAGGAAATGCTAATGCTAATAGATGTTCCAAAATTGCCACAATTCTCTTCAACACAAGCTTCCAATCTTTCAGAAAAAATAAAATTTGAAGTTGTTATGCGATGCTGCTTGCCTTGTGATGTAGTCGGCACATTCTTGTAGATGACGTCCAGTTATTCTCATAGGAAAAATTCAAGGGTGTCAAATCATGAGATCAGGCCAGATTCAAATAATTCATTTCAAAGAAAACAAATAACTGAGAAACAACTGAAAACCGTATTACTGTTCACTAGCGCTTAATGCATATACATAGATTACTCGATAAGTCTTTGTATGAAACATGCATAATTATTTAATACAGTTTAATATACTGTGCACTTATTGCTGTTAATCCACGAAAGAAATATAGCTTTGTGCTGAAAACACTATTATTCATGATCAGATCAGATCCCCTTCCAGTTGCAGCACGAGCTGCGCCATTCTCGCTCCAATCAGTTGCGAGCGGGATTTGACAAAATCGCCCGAATTGTGTTGCACAGTCGAATTGTTAATTTGGCTCATCTTCATTTCATGGAAATCTCGTTCCAACACGAAAATCATTACAAAAGTTAGTACAGAAGTTTAATGAATCGGGTTTTATGACTTACCGGGCATGACGAAATTGCTCTGCATATTTGGTTTTGGAATTAATGGATCTATTTTATAGCCTCCTTGTTCCTCAGATCTTACGCTTTGTGAATTTTATCTTTGGGAGATATTGAAAAATAGAGTATATCTTCACACTCTGAAGGAACTTAAAACAAAGCTAGATCCATTAGTGAGTAGGAATTGATGTGTGTTAATGATAATTTTCTAAGATATGGCTCTTCTGTCAGGAAAAATGGCAAAGTTTCTGGTAAGAAAGGCGAGTACGAAATTCTGCTATTAAAAGTTTATCCAAGTTTTAAAATGGTGAAGCGCTTGAGCGCCGAGAGTTTATGGAAGAAAACGTGGGGTCCAACTACCTACCGGTTGACATTCAAATTGCTGTCACTGTAAGGAAATATTTGAGGTGGCAATTTTAAGTGTCTCATCTTGTATGTAAATGAATAATGTCGTGTGGAAAATGTTCCTGTTGGGGAAGCTGAATCAATTCCAAATGAAGGGAACGTGGAAAGAGCAACAACATTTAAATTTGCTCCTGTATTATAACTTTCAAAATTTTAAATTATTTTGTTGATGCACAGCCTTATGCTTTGGAAGGTAAGGCTTTTGGGGCGTGGTATATGAATCATTTTATGTTAATATTGTTAATCCAATAACATAATTAGAGAATAAAGAATTAAAGGTTTCAATAGGAATGAGATTAAGTTTGTTAGTTCAAAATGTTTATAGGGTAACATAATCAATTATAAAGCCAAGATATTTATATGTGGTGTAAAATTAGAGTGACCACATACCGCCACGGATGGCCGAGGTCGTTAAGTTGCGGACTCTGAGTGGGAGGTCTGGGATTCGAATCCCACCAAGACCGTCCTCCCTGACTGAGGTTTTTATCCAGATTTTTCTCAGTCCTCATAAATGGCAAATGCCGGAGAGGTACCTTAAACTTAGGCCTGGAAGCTGCCTTCCTTAAAAAAATCCTTTCCCAATTTATCATTTCATCTCATGCATCATCAGTATCACCGCCTTGGCACGTCAGTAGTAAAAACGGGGGGAGGGGGAAGAAAAAAGAGTGACCACCTCCGGGGGGCCCTGGTTCTATCCCTGGTACCTTCTTAGGAAAGTTTCTACGCTAGGGAGATCTGAAACGGGTTTCACCCAGTCTCGTGAGGACAATTGCGAAGCTGCCTGATGGAGAGAGGGCGTTCTTCGATCATGAAAACCGCTTGATAGTCGACCTGCGGAGTGCTGGCATATTGCCCTCTAGCAATGAAGAGGGAGATAGAGGCAGCAGAGGTTGCCGCGGCAGGCCAAGGTCATCCCAGGCTGTAGTGTCATAATGAGAAGAGAAGAAGATAAAATTCGAGTTAAATGTCTTAGGACCAAACATCAACTTAATTTTTAAGTGAAATAAAATGGTTACATTTTTAAATAGCGAAGCATAATTCTTTAGGGCGGTTCACAATATATACGATGCACTGAATTCATACAGAATTTCATAATCTTTGAGAAAAATATCAGGTAAACGCAAGAATCTCAAGAGAAAATTTCTTGCGCTCTCACTCGTGAAAATAATTATATTCGCTTAAAAATAATCCTATTATTCTTATAACATACATAAAGCGAAACTGTATACCTCTAAGAGAATCCGGAAAACAGCATTTTCGATTCCAAACACTACGCCGGTCTTTAACAGTTGGCAAAAATTGAAACATCGAAAATACACCCGCAAACTGCATTCGCTGTTGCCAACCGCTTCCTCCCATGAGCGCTCTGACAAATAACATCCAAATGAAATACCCTGGTTTTGAAATCAAAAAGCGAAACAATAAGTTGACGTCAAATTTGCACAATCAATTCAAATCACACCAATATATCCGATTGTGGTGATGCGCATGTTGCAAGTCACGAATACGGTTCTCAATTACATGCCGTTCGAGTCCCCAACGAAATTTGCTTTTCGCTTCGGATTGGGCACATGTGTTGATTTTAAGTCCTCGACAAGAACTGATGCAAAAAACATTTTTTTTCATAATTTTCTCGAGTATGATCTTATTGGTACCTAAACTTTTCATTATAGTAATAATTATATTAATATAGTTAGTAAACATGGACATTCTGTAGCCCTCTTATTTTGCGAGATCTCAGTTTTGATATTAACTGCATAACGATAGCCAACTTCTTATTAAGTTTGAATATTAAAATTAATGGTTACATATAAATTTCAATCTTTGGTATGAAAACTCAAAAATAAATGAACAAATAAATAAATAAATAAATAGATAAATATAAAAGCTGTTTACACATCGGTAAAGTAGCAGAAACGAACTATAAAAACATATGTAAGGAATTATTTTTTTCATATTTATTAATTATTTAAGATTTCACATCAAAACATACAAACACACACAGACGTGGGATATAAATAAAGTAGTGACAACTCATTCACATTATAAACCTTGGATATCATCTGCTTTATGCGTTACTCGTAATGCCGTCCGCAGTGTTGATATTGTTGAAACGCCTTACGGCGCATAGCATGGTGGGAATATCTGTAAAACTGGTGCATCGGAAGGGTCCCTTCAACCAAGGAAAAACGTTGAAATCACGAGAGCCCATGTCCGGCGAACACGGTGAATATTTCAACACCTCTGTGAATTATCGTACCTGCCACGTAACAACGAGCCTTGGAAGGTGGATGTCCTTCAGGGATTGGGTATGTCTGCGACCTATAGCCGGTCGCAGGTTGTATTGGAGAAAGCGTTCGTTGGTGCTCTCCTGTTGATTTCACCTGGCCTGCCGAAACGCCTCGATTTGTCATGCAATCGTCCGTCCGCATCTTTGCTAGCGCTTGCTGCATTCAGTCGTGGCATTTGCGATGGGTCACTTGGATAGTTAAACAAGAACGCTGTTCCAGTTTCGTAAACATACTGCAGAATACCTTACACAACACTGACCAACTTAATTGTTTACAACACCACAATCGCTTTCGGCACTGCACATCTCGACACTGACTCGAACCACCAATATTCAGCCCCCCCCCCTCACACACACACAAAGGCATATATATGCAGTGTCCTAGAATCGCCATACTTTTTTCAATTTGTACTCTCATGTGCTTTTATAGCGTTCATGCTGTAATGGTTTCATTTTTCCGAGGTTTAGAAATGGACAAAATTACACATTATGAACTTTTCTTTCCTTTATTTTTCTCTGCAACATTTCCTTACGGGATTAGCTGCAAAACTAAAATATATATATATATATTGTTATTAGTAGTAGCATATGGACTTTTTAAATGTAGTTTTAAAGTACACACAAGTAGTACAACTGTCGCATGGACCCTACTGCCGTACATGCTGATATCGTCCTTGTTACAGTCAAAATATACTACATACATGCATACATACTTATGTACAAACACATGGATATACTTACATCACACATTTTCTAACACACATATACAAACATGAACAGAGCCCTACTCTTGAGCCCCCCTTCCCTTTATTCATCTCCTCCACAACTCCTCTCTCTTCTCTATAGCCATTAACCTACTTTGTCGGGTCTTCGTTAGAAATATTCCTCATTTGTGTATCTCTCTTTTGGTAACGAATTTGAAACAATTCATTAGAAAATATACTTATTAGATTAAATGCATGGTAGTTTTTACAGTATTATCTGTCCAAATTCAAAGATGATTACAGTTAGGCTGTCAGGTATTTATAAAAATATAGGACATGCTAATATTGTATAATAATTAAAATTAAACATAAAATAGTCATAAAATGAGCCAAGTGAAATATCAAAGTAGGGATCACTAGGGGTGTAGATGCTGAATCTAAAATTTAATTAATATTGGTTCTAAACTTTCCTCCAATATATATTTGCTTAAGTGAAATTTGTGTTAAATACGTAGTTACTCAGATTTGGAAGTTTTCAAATGAAAGTTTGTAAAAAAATATTGGGACATCCTAGGTGGCGATTTCCTCACAACAAAACAAGAAAAAGTCATACAAAAATGTCTGGTTTACGAGTTTTTGTTGAAAGTAGACATTCAACCCTCTCGAGGCGCGATCCAACAACCTAAAATTTATTAAATGACACACCTTTTCACACTTTACATTTACATTTGTATATGTATAACCTAATTTTGCATTCTGCCAAAATATGCCTCCAGGTATCGCTTTCTGCGCCCAATGGGCAAATTGTTTCCCCGAGAGCATTAACTGTTTGGTTTCCTTTTCAAGCCCCTAATCTGAACCATGCGAGACCACTTCTTTCTTCTCTACCACAGATATCTAAATAATCCCTTCCTCACACCGGATGTATTTGAGCCTGCAGGTTAAGCGATACTTTATCTACGCATTGAGACTCAGTATTTTGTCTACCTATATCTCGCAAACGTCTGTTACTATTTTCCAACTATTTCGTGTAGTGTCCTCTCCCCTTAACGGAATATACTCCAGTCCAATTTTGTCTTGGCCTTACCTTGTTTTTTACGTCCATCCCGCATCTCATCTTCAGACCGCTCGAGGTGCTTGATCTCCCCATATTATTCTTAATCAACACTTAATTATTCTTATTTTTAAATTTACACTTTCGTTAAAGATACCAAACTCTTTAAGAACCCCTTCCTACTTGTAGCAACCGTTTCAGGAACTGCGTGCGTCATAACAAGCCCTGCACATCGTCTCCATGGTTCTCAGCGGTGTTTCCGGTGCTTTTTTTTAAAGCAACCCCTTTAAACAAGTCTCCATAACAATACATCGCCACGTAGGGTGCAATTTAAATCAGAAAATTAAATTTTCTGGATATCATCGTTCTGATACAGTTAGTATTTTAACAAGCTTAAACTGCTGGGTCACACTTCAAAACACGTTGAATGTTATCTCACAAACCAGGCATTGCCGGACAAACTCATATGCTTACATTACTTTTTTCTTGTGCTCGTGTGATAACCTCACCCCCAAAGTTTGTCCCAGTACTTTTGTTACACGCTGTTTATGATGCCATTATTCATACATCAACAAGAGTTTATTTTTCTTAGATGCTGCACAGGAAATTATGCTAAGAGATTTCATAAGTAGATAATTCTATTTTTATGTACAGTGTCAAGCCTCCTCGTATTTTCTTCACTTCAATGGTGTTGTTTACTTTTCAGTTTATTTTCAGGCATTCCCTGTTTGTTTACTCGTGCCATCGTTTTCCAATTTCAAAAAAGGGTAAAATTCATTGTTTATTTTTAATAACTACATTCACTTGCGTTATCGCTGCAGCGCTGAAGTACTATAGATTGATCCAGCGCAATCCAATAGACCTGTTTACCAAGTTTTGCTTATGTTTAAAACTGTTCAATAGTTGCATCACATCCACGCTGTGAAGGATGCGAACAATGAAAACATGCAAGGTATGCCCGAGCTCTATAACACGTTTCGACAATGAAATATCAACATTGATTTTATAGATTATTTGTGTAGAGTTTTTAATTCTATTCCTACGTTCAGCAACAAGGAAACCTTTTCGCTTGGTGTTGACAGGGAAATGCTGTAGTATATACTGAAATAATGTAATAGTAAGTAAGTAGTAGTGGACATTTTATTGTAAGATTTTAGGATACACTCAAATAAATATACTTGTCGCATGGACCTTACGGCCGTCTATGCTAATGTCGTCCTTATAACAATCAAAAGGGTTATACACATACATACATACAAATATCGATATATTTAAGTTTTCTATTAATAATTTTACATACAAATACATAAACATGAATGAACTCTTACTCTTAAGCCCCTTCCCTTTACTCACACCCCCTTTCAATCTCCCGCTTCTTCACTATAGTCATTGACCACCTTTGTCGGGTCTTCTCTAGAAATATTTCCAAATTGTGTAAGTATCTCACATGCACCAACACTCCCGACAAATGTTCAAATTTATATTGGAATTCAGAAATTGCGGTGATAAATGCTCATTTCTTAAAATCTCCGTTTCCCTGCATTTTGCTAAAATATGCCCCGGTATCGCTTTCTCCGCACAATGGGCAAATCTTTTCACAGAAAGCATTAACTGTTTTGTTTCCTTTCCAAGCCCCTAATCTGAACCATGCGAGACTACTTGTTTCTTCTCTACCATAGATAATGGTAGGGAAAGTAATTGAAGCGATAAAAAGCTTAAAGAGCAACAAAGCACCTGGGCTTGACGGACTGCCGTCAGAACTATTTGAGGAGGGTTTAAGATGTTTAAAATTAATAGATATGATGATGAAGATAATGAATAAGGTTTTCAATGGGAGAGATATCCAGAGGAATGGACATCCGCAATTATGTATCCAATATTTAAAAAAAGGGAGTCCAAAAGTACCGGATAATTATAGAGGGTGGCACTTATATTT
This sequence comes from Metallyticus violacea, assembly GCA_030762175.1. Classification (NCBI taxonomy): domain Eukaryota; kingdom Metazoa; phylum Arthropoda; class Insecta; order Mantodea; family Metallyticidae; genus Metallyticus; species Metallyticus violacea. The sequence goes on along the minus strand of CM060840.1, from coordinate 108,271,929 downwards.
TTGTATTAGACACTCTGAGAGTACAACAAACACAGAAAAAGAGAGGAAAACTGCATTGTGCCTTCATAGATTTCCGAAAAGATTTTGATTCCGTGGAAAGGCAAACATAATGGGTTAAATTATGGACGAAATGAGTCTCGGGTAAAATGATCAAGGCATTAGAATCAATATATAGTAATGAACAGCTTTGTGTAAATCTGATCGCGGTAAAGTTTCAAAAAGTGTAATAACACGGAGAGGTGTGAGGCAAGTAGGTATCCCATCACCCCTGCTTTTCAATTTGTTTGTAGAAGACATACCGGAGAAAATGTGTATTGCAGAATCTGATGCCCCGAATATAGGAGGCATATCCATACCAGCTCTCTTTTATGCGGATGAATGAATAGTAACATTCACAACAATTGATGGTCTGCTAAGGGAACTAGACTGCTTAGAGGTGTATTATCAGCAATGGGGAATGACAGTCAATGAGGGGAAGATCAAAACAATGACATTCAAGAAGGGGGCGGTGTACAGCTGGAATGAGAGGTGGGAGAATACAGGTCAGGCTCTGGAAAGTGTTAAGAAATTAATTTACTTGGGAATCACCTTAGCTATGAACGGGAACTGCGCAAGACACATTGGCTACACAAAACGCAAGTGCTTAATTAAAAAAAATGTAATAATATTAACCAGATGTAAAATAATGGTAACTTTAAAAAATAATTGTTAAAATAGAGGCTAGGGACGGTACGGCATAGTGGATTAGACAGATGATCTTGCTTGTGTTATTAACAGTAGATAGTTATCAAATGTAGATTAGCGTAAGTATTAAATAATAATATAGCAGTAGGTCTTTGGTAACCATACTTGCCTCCTAAACCCAAAATAGCGGGTTCAAACCCGGCCAAGATCAATGAATTTCTTTTTTCGAGCGTAAAATTCCTAAGTATGGCTTCCTTCGGAAGGGAAGTAAAGCCGTGAGTCCCGTGTCGTACATTTACGGCACGATAAAGAACTTCAAGTGTGAAAGAAGAGGCCTCTGAGTAAAATTTGTCGGTCGTTTCACGCCCTGAATTGAATGGGACGTTGATGACCTGAGATGTTAAAGAGCGTCCTATATTTAAACCAAAATAAAAAAAAATCATACTAATACAGTAATCATTCTAATAAAAAATATTAATGCAATACATCTTTTTATTGCATTAGGGTTAAATTAGATGTAAGTTTGCAAAAATGGAAGCAAATGTTGACCAACAGGTTATCACCATTCTTGAACATATAACCGCCCCCCAAATTACAACGTCTTAGATGAAAACATGAAGACGATATTAGATATTTTAATGTTGTTTAATGCCCAGTTTAACTACTGAGGCATCACAATGATAAATTCGGAAAGAATTTTTTTAAGGAAGGAACGTTCTAGATCTGAGTTTAGGGTACTTCCCCAGCATTTGCCATTTACGAGGACTGAGGAAAACCTGAAAAAACCTCAGTTTGGGAGGATGGTGCTGATAGGAATCGAAGCCCAGACCTCCCGCTCACGAGTGCGCGCCTTAACGACCTCGGCGGTAGAATTCGCTGTTCAAAAGGACAGATAGTAACATTAATGAAGTTAAAAGTGAAGATGACTGGAATAAAATAAAGTGGCAATTTAGTTTACACGTCATCTTGAAGCAGTTTGGTCAGTCCCGACAATTAAACTAATTACGAGGCTGTGGTGTGCCCCAGGTTGGGCACCAATTTTGGAGAGATTTGTTGGGGACGTTGTGATGCCAATTTTGTACATTGGTCGCTTCGGTGTTGTTGCCCACGGTTTAATGACAACAATTTTGTTAACTATTATTCAAAGAAATACTTAGCAACGCTGATACAAACTTATTTGCCGCGTGTGAAACTTACAGATGACTGCCATGGCCGTGAAACTGAAAACTACTTAACTAAGTTGCGTCTCAATTCGTCTGGAACTTAAAACTGCTTGTGTGTTGGAGAGTGTAGAACTTAGAACTGCCTCTGACAACTGCTTGTATCGCGGTGTATATCTTACAACTGTGTCTCGCCGCGTGTAAAACTTACTGCCTACTGCCTCTGCGAAGTGAGTGAATGAGTACTGCAAACCGCTTGTGTATATCTTAAAACTGGGTGCCTCAGCAATGCGGAACTTATAACTACTTACTGCCTGCCTGCTTCAGCCAAGTACAGGCTTCCTTGTATACTAAATTCAAATAAAATAATCGTTGACTTAACACTGTCACGAAGTCACAAAGGCATGCGTAATCTTCGCGCTAATCTTTAAAAGTACAAACATACATTCTCCATTGGCTGGTTTAAGTTCATCTGCCACACTTGCCATTCGCTATTATTTGCAAGTTAAAACATTTTGTTGGCATTGCCTATTTTAAACAGCTAAACGCCTGTTATGGTCAAAGTCCCAAACGGTTTAAAAGTCCTTTCGTTTATTAACCTTTCTACAATAGTTCATTTAAAAACATGAAAGGGGCTTCACACGCGACCCTAGGGTTTCTTCCTGTTGTATATAATTTTTATGACTTATACAGAGGGTGTAAAAAATGTACACACACTTCAAGCAAAGAAAAAAGGTTAAAATAACAAAACTTAATTCACACAAACAGTTAATGATGAGCACTAATCATCTTAGACTTTTATAGTTGCAACATTTGCTCAAAATACCCACCATCGTCGTCGATACACTTCTGAGTACTTTGAACTACTGATTGAGCAACGTTTGTAAAAGTATCCTCATTGATTGCCGTTTCAATTTCTTCCCGAAGTGCTGCCAGTGTACTGGTTTTCTATGGTACACAACATCCTTAAGAGTTCCCCATAGGTAGAAGTTCAATGGTGGTTCAGTTCTGCACACACGTCTCCATTGCCTTTAAATTTCAACAACATTCTCAGTTTTTCAATACCACTTCAAAATTGCTTTCCGCTGTTCAAACGATAATCTTGGCTCCATTTGGTTGTAGCAACGTAATGTGAGTCACATCTGTTTACAGAAAATCGTACTACATATTACTGTTGTTTTTCGGTTCAACTTTGAAATATAATAAATTGGTATTAACTCTGAAAATGTGCATACATTTTTGGTACCCTCGGTATATCATAAACATGATATTTATAATAGTTATTACAACGCCAAATTATGATTGAGCTTACATAAATGTACATTATAATTATATTTCAGTTAGGGTGGATCGGAGGAACTGTTTCAGTCTCCGTAGAAAGGTCCCAAAGAAATGTACAGAACTATGATGCAAACATTTGCAAATATAGCACTTCAAGAGAAAATTTTACAAGTTATTTAACAAATTAGGAGTTCTAATACTGAAATGAAATATAATGTATCATGACTTCTTCTGTTTTCGTAGATGGGCATGCACAGCATCGTAATATAAATGTATTACGAATAAAATATTTTCCATACTAAGCAAGAAATCAACAACTTTAAGTGTTACTTGTCTTATCTTGCTGTCATATTTTTACGGTGTGCAAAGTTCTAGTGACCGGGTCGAGCTGCTGAGACAAAGCAAGTTGCATAGAAATCGGCCGCAATAAACACGACAGTAAGCGGCTTAGTGCTTAGCCGTGCAAAGTTACCTCCAGCGTACTGCATATTCGCACATACAAATTATACTTTTGAATACGTATGTATTATTTTGTCAAAGGGGACGGACGTGTTTCTCGGTGTTTGGTGCCTGCGAGAATTGAGACAGTTAAGGAGCTGAGGGAGGAGATTTTTTAATGGTGTTTAACGCCCGTTTTTACTACTGAGGCATCACAGGCGGTGGACACTGGTGATACATGAGATGAAATATAAATTGGGAAAGGATTTTTTTTGGGAGAAGGAAACATTCCAGGTCTAAGTTTAGGGTATTTCCCCGGCATTTGCCATTTATGAGGACTGAGGAAAACCTGTAAAAATCTCAGGCACTGAGGACGGTCCTAGCGGGCTTCGAACCCCAGACCTCCCGCTCACGAGTCCGCACCTTAACGATATCGGCCACCCGTGGCGGTGAAGGAGGAGATGCAGCGCGGGTTCAAAATATTATCTGAAGAAACTGGAGGATAAGATGGGAGATCTGGTGCAACGGATCACGATCGTGGAAAACAGGCTTTAGTATTTGGAAAATAAATCGCGGCGCAATAATAATGTGATATACGGTGTACAAGGGGAAGAGAACGAGACCTGGAGTACAACTGCGTCGAGCGGTTGCCCAAAGAGCACGCCGAATTGGAAGATGGGGCGGAGGAAAGAGGCCAATAATGTGCAATTTGGCCCACTACAAACTGAAGGTGAACATACTACGAGATGCCAGATTATTTTGCGGAAAAATGAATCACTATAGCTAAATTCGGGAAGATGTAATTGATGATACTACCAAGTTTTATTAAGATTGGTTTAGTTCAACCGAAACATTTCCCTTGTAACATTTCGGGTATCTTCTTTCATAACAAAACAGTAGGAAAAGGCTGAAGATTGAATTCGGTGTTTTAAGAAGTATAATAATGTTTTCTTTCGCAGGTTGCATTCACTACGCGAGTTGTTTCTCCATATGGCCAAAAGTAATAAAAATAGAAGACGTAAACAATTTGGATGCGATTTGAAACAATGAGCACAAAAACTCCTCCCGGGCAGAAATATCTCTTCATTTGAGTTCCAACAGCAAGAGCTACGATATTGAATGGTGCTGTATTTTTCTTTGCTTTGTGTCCTAACTTCCCACTTCGTTATCGAGAGACAGTAGACATTGACAACAAAATTTTTATAATTAATTAAAATAAAATAATTAAAACAGCATTTTCTCTGAGAAATGCTTTAGAAATAGTACATTTCCCAAACGTCAAAGTTTAAACATTTTTTTTTTTAAAAACTCAATAGCGTCATTAATTTCAACCTTATGCTGATATTCTTTTACTTGCTGCAAATGATAAACGTGCACTTCACTCTGCAATAAACACGACAATAAGCGGCTTAGTGCTTAGCCGTGCAAAGTTACCTCCAGCGTACTGCATATTCGCACATACACGTTTTAATGGCGGATTTGTCAGTTTAATCTGCCTCTGAGGTAGACCTTATGTGAAAAGTAAGGGGGAAGCAAGCCGCTCTAGTGGCAGCTTAAGTCCTTCCTTATGACAGGACATCTTATGGCGGCAAGGATTGGATGCACGACCGAGCAGAAACACGATAAACTGCAGTCAGCTCTAAAGCACGGTAGCGCCGGGTAATCACAAAGGAGGAAGAGAACAGTAAATATCCGTCATCATACGCTAGCTGAAAGAACTGGTAGCGGTCTACAGCTGTCTCTGGAACTGCGTGAAGGTCGCAGGTATATCAACTGCTCCTTCCTTGATAAATAAATGTAGGTATATGTCATAAATTCCATCTAATGGGCAAAGGTTTCATCTTGCAGCCAGACTATTATGAATTTGTTTCATGCCACATAATTAAGTGCCACGGCATGGTCTCATATTTTTAATAAAAAAAAAACAAAACAATCTGTTATAAATTACAATACAATCTGTTCTTTATTATTCTCCGATGTTATTCATTTCTTCTACAGCATTTTTATGGTATCAATAGTTGCGTATACCAAACAATTATAAAAATATTTCCATTGTGCTGCGCTGGATTCTTGTCTTGTTCACTGAACTTCACTGTAATTACGCTAAATACTTATGCAAATATAAAATATCGAATTACAACAATCATCTATACATAATGCATAAAGGCTTTCACGACTGGCGTTGTTATCATTAATATTGATCATTACTGGGCTATTTTAACATTTTCTAATTTTAAAACGAAAACATTTGCTGGATGCTACGGCCAGCATCGCCAGTGGACTGAGTGAAAGTGTCTGGAGAGGCAGAGATAGAAGAAGTAGTAGGCGGTAAGAGTATTTAACTTCTTTTTTAATACTGAGGCACCACAGGCGATGGGCACTGATGATTTACGAGATGAAATGATATATTGGGAAATGAATTTTAACGAAGGCAACGTTCCGGGTCTAAGTTTAGGGCACCTTCCCGGCATTTGCCATTTATGACTGACGAAAACCTGGAAAAAACCTCAGTCAAGGCGGACGGACCTGACGGAATTCCAACCCCAGACATCCCGCTCACGACTACGCGCCTGAACGACCTCGCCCACTCGTGGCGGTTTTTCAGGGCTATTTTACCATGGTCACCAATTTTAATGAAATTTAAAACCAAAACTTTGGCTGGATACTACGGTCAGTATCGCCAGTGGACTGAGTGAAAGTGTCTGGACAGGCAGAGGTACAGAACCTTTAGAAGTGGCAGTCACGCATTCCATGTCTTGTTTATTTTAAATACTCTGTTGTTGTTTACATTATCTGAGTACTGCTCTTTGCTAAGATGAGTGTATATTTTTTCACATTCGCATGGTACTTTATATATACCAGTAAATCTGATTTTTGATCTATTTTTGTTGTGAGTATGATTTCGTGGTTTTTCCGAGGTTTCAAGGCTGAATTGATTTTTTTTTTTTTTTTTTTTGTAGCAACTTGCTAGCAAGGTTCTTGATGATTAAGTTAAGCTTTTAGACTCTCAGATACAGTAATGTTTTGTTTTAGCGTGGTGGATTAATGATTTAATTACAGATCTTTTTGCATTCAGTCACGCTTGAGTCGTGCTTGAGATACTGCTGGGAGCTGGAGAGATGGCTAGTCACGCTAATCAGAGAAATATGCTGATAACGCAACTATTAATATTCTACTTTCGTTAACGCAAGGAGAACGAACCGCCTTAAGTATTTGAATAGAGGATACACGTGCAATGCGTAATGTTTCCTTTGAATTTTACGTTAGTTTCTTTTTCCATAGTAAATTTGGTTTTGGCGAATGTCATTTTGGTAGTCGAGGAAAATATACAGATTTCTTTATTAATTTATAGAGAATGTTAATGGACTAAGCCTAAAATATTTCAGAGATTGTAGATGGGTCTTAGACAAGCAATTTGAGACATGGAATCTAATTTAAAGTTAAGTATTAAGTTTCTAAAAGATCAGAATGTCAACATTCGATTTGAAGTAATATGACAAGATAAGGGATGGAAGCTGTAGAGCATTTCCTTTGGGCAGTTGGTATGATATTGGCACTTAAAATCGGATTATTGTTATCGAGTTCAAACATCGTAGAGTACCTTTTTACTTTTAACTTTTTAATGTACGAGGGTAGATCCATAAGTTTCCGGCCTCGCCGATAAGAGTTATCGCCTTCACAAAATCCTTATCTGGTGTCATACCTTATATGTTAAACAAATAAATGCAACTGTAACTTCCGCTCCGTTGTATTCAGTTGTTCACATATGGTGCATAAAGAAGGCTATGTGTAGAAGATTGTGACATGTTCAAAATGGAGTATCCAGCTGTTATTAAGTTCTTCACAAAAGAAGTACTTACTCCAAATGAAATTAAACAGCGATTGAACGATGTATATGGGGAAGTATCTCCCTCATATTCTACCGTAAAAGAATGGGCAAAACTTTTTCGAATGAGTAGAGAAAGCATTCAAGACAAGAGCGTGCATGTCGGACCTTGGAGGTGCTCACTCCTGAAAACATCGCTCTTGTGGAAGGAGAAATTATGGAAGATCGGCGCCTCAAAGCTACAGAACTAGCAGCAAGGTTGGACCTTTCTGAAACAACAGTACTTCGAATTATTCGTGAACATTTAAAATGAATAAGGTTAGTGCAAAATGGGTGTCTAGACTTCTTTCCTCAATCCAAAAGCAGTAACGAGTCATCTGTTGTCAGGAATTTTTGGAGCTCTGCCGTGGCAACGAGAGAGAAGTTCTGCAAACCATTGTAACAGATGAAATCATCACCCCTTGTCCAAAACAGAATCAATGGAGTGGTGTAAACCTGGCAAAGCACCGCCTCTAAAGGCCAAGGTCACTCAGTCACCAAGAAGATCGTGACCACAATCTTTTGCGACTGTGAAGCAATGCTCTTCATTGACTTCAAGGAGAGGAACACCATAGTAAATGGGGAGTACTATGCTGGCCTACTTACAGACTACGTGCTTCCATCAAAGTGAAAAGGCCAAGAAAGCTTAAAGGTGGTGTGCGCCTTCTTCACGACAACGCGCCTGTGCACACAGCTCTTATTGCAAAGGAAGCTGTGAAGAAATGTGGCTTCGGGGAGCTCGACCATCCACCCTACAACCCAGATCCAGCTCCCAGTGACTATTTCCTCTTCTCAGAACTCAAGAAGGGCCTTCGAGGAAGGAAATTTAAGTGTGAAGAAGAAGTGATGGATGTTGTTTATGCCCATTTTGCAGACAAAACTTCTGACTATTTGAAGGGGATTGAAATATTAATTCAAAGATATGAGATATGTATTGCAATAAAAGGTAATTATATTGAAAAATGAAATATAGTTTTTATCTTTATCATACCTAGAAAATGTTTAGACCGGAAACTTATGGATCTACGCTCGTAAAAGCATACTAATTTATCATAAAATAAATGTATAAAAATAAATAGATCCCCTCAGGAGGAACTGCACCTTTCATTTTCGAAACCAGAATCCCAGTTGTCCGTTGGGTAGCTCCCTCTAGACTAAGTTACGTAGCACGATAAATAGTTCAGTGTCGTACTGTAATATGATTACCTATTTTAGACATTTTGAAAATTGGAATTTTCATACTTGCGAAGCAGTTTGAAGACTGGAAAGCGAACTTTTACCGTAGTTTGTTTTAACACTGACTTATCAACATCTAATTTCAACTTCCTTACAGTCATACAGCTACGTTATTTTTCTTTCTGTCTATAAATTCTCTATATGAAACTGCTTGAACTCCCCTCTACATTCTCTGAAGTTTATTAACACGAGGTATAAACTTGAATATTAGAAAACTCTAAGACTGAAAATAAAGACTGTCGACTAAGCTAAAACACAGAAAAAATAATTGGAAACAATGGTGTGATGTTGTATATAAAATGTTACACCTTTGGATCATTAATTACAATATGGAAACCTGCTCAAGTTGTCTGTTGCAAATCAATTGGCTCGTATTGACAAGACTGTGTAAGAAAGTAGCTTTCGATCTTCAACTTGAAATAAACAGTCTACATAACAGTAAGTTATTTAAAATTTTATTGGTGATATAACTGTAGTAATAGTACTAGTAAGTACAACAATAATGATGATGATAATTATAATAATAATAATAATAATAATAATAATAATAATAATAATAATAAAAATATAAAATAATTTCTAATAAAAAAGCCCATTATAATATTGAATAGGCAAAACATAACATTTTAAGTTTGAATGTAACCAACCAATTGTACCGTGAAATTAGAGGGCTCTTCTACAAAAACAGTTTCCTATATTTGCCTCTCTGTGATTTCTAGTAAGTACCACGTTCTAGCTCACTGGAACCTCTTCGTGTTGATTATTTTTGACAATAGTTTCCTTTCCACCAGCTTCTGAAAGTTTTCTTTTTACTGTTTCAACAGATACAGTGTTCTTGTTCTGCACATACTTATGGTGAAGTTTTAATGTATTTCTCTTACTGGTAATTATAATGAATTAATAATTACGGTTTGTACTTATACGAAGCTATGTTAGTCGTGGTAAATCTTGGTTGCTATTAGTATTTGTGTGGTGGGTTTATTACATTGTCTCAATATACAGTCACATTCTTTAGCACTTTTTCGAATTGACAAACCTGTCATTTTCAATGCTACAAGCACAGCTCGTTTTTCAACCAAAATTTCAATCCTAGGTGTCATATCAACCAAAGTATCACCAACATATAGCAAATTTGTCTAGCAATTTTTTTATTTGTTTATTTACGTGCGCTCTTTAACATATCAGGTCATCAGTGTCCCATTCACTTCAGGGCGTGAAACGGCCGCCAAATTTTGCTCGCAGGCCTCTTCTTTCAGGTTTGAGGTTCATTTTCGTGCTGTAAATGTACGACACGGGACTCACGGCTTTACTTCCCTTCCTAAGGAAGTTATATTTACGATTTTTATGCCCAAAAATCCATGAATCCTGGCCGGCTTTGAACCCGCGATCTTTGGTTTAGAAGGCAAGTATGGTATACCACTACAATCTCAGGACCGACTTGACTAGCAATGAAACCATTGTGTGGTTAATAGTGTAGGAATCAACATCGATACCTAAATTATATAGGCTGTACATTTGATCCATCCCATGATTTCTAATATTTATGTTTCTCTAAAGCAAAAACACCACTTTTTTATAAAAACAATAAAGTAAAAACGTTATTTTTAAAACAAAATGCTATCTATCTACTAATTAAATATAACCATTTGTGTAGCAATGAATCTCAATTTATTTAAATGCTGATCGATATGTGCAGGTGTAAGAGATTTAATAAACGGCAGTAAAATAAACAAAACCAAGGCAAGGCACAGGGCGTTTTGCACAATTCATTCTTGCGTGTATCTATATAGTTAGCTCAATCATGATAATGGGCATGACCGCTCTATTTAAAAACTCTCAGTTGAAAAAGAAAGTTTATTAACCCAATGTAAGTTTTTATTTCCGCATAAAATGCTTGTAAGAAATAAACCATAAAAAAGATCCCAGTACTTATACAGTTTCGAACCTAAAGGTAAAGACACTTTCAGCATGAAGGAAATAAAAGTTAGTTTTGAGTAAAGGACTTTGGACGTAACATTATGCAATTCTCTAAAGCGGGAATATTCTCCACATAAGAGCAGGAAGTTGTTATGAAAATGTTATAACTTCTAGAGGTAGTGAGTTTGTGAAGTTGCTCTGTATCTCCATATAGTTTCATTTTTATATGTGCGAATAAAGGGGAAAAGCTGCTTTCTAAGAGTGCAGAATCCCCTAGATTTCGATTAAAATGATAATTAGGTGTGTTTTGTAGTGGGATATGCAGATTCGACTCCTGTAGAATCAATAAACTATAATTATTAGCTATTACGATTTAATCATTTATTAATATTAATGCACATAATTTTATGAAGTGAACAAGAGGCAGAGATAGAATATATATATATTAAAAACGAAATATTGCTGTTCGCAAAGTTAACTTTTTGAATAAATCAGGACCCTTTCCATTCTTGCCTCTGTTAAAAGTCCTTGAAGCAAAACCATGTAAGCTTGCTTTCACCCTTGGGAAAAGCGACCCTTAAAAAAGAGAAATCTCGCAATATAACGTATCCAACAGGGAAAAACAGAATAATTTCCGTCATTAAGGAATCGAGTTTTCTACAGTCGCTTCGAGAATTTTCTATTTACAAAATGATAATCTAATTAGAGAATAAGGTTTAGGAAGCGTCTAGAACATTGTAACATTTGAATTATCACATAGCTACGCGTCGAGAAATCATACAAAACCCAATTTGGAGGCATTTTCATGTCAGTCTTCAGTTTTCAGTTCGGTTTGGGAGATGTAATAGGGCATTTCAGTTTTTATATATGCAATCGAGCAGAGCACTTCAGTTTTGTAGACGCAATAAGGCAGCTCGGTTTGGGGGACGAATTAGTTCAATTCAATTTTGTTTTGTGAATGTAATCTATCAATTCAGGTTCGTAGACGCAATCGAGATAGAAACTGTTATTACATACATTTTAATAAGAACACTTTTGTTCCATTCCTTGCAAGTGGTCCAGACGTGTCCAGAATTATAAGTGCCTGTTAAAATAAACAATGTGAACTGTGCAACAACGCTATAATTTGATAACGTTCTCCCTCCCCTGTGTTCAATTCCAGAAAAGTTGCATACAATTTGCAGAATCCCTGAGAGGAACAACACTTCGACAGCGGCCGGAGATGATGTTCAGAACATCAGCATAGCCAAGGCATCTACAGGAATTCAAGATTCAATAGCATAAAATTCATATCATTTCCCGGTAACCATCACCACTTATAATACCAAATCAAAATAATTCTCCTACAATCCTCTCGTTATCGCCGCAAATTTGGCACTTAAAGTGATGTTTAGTCAAACCATAACATATGAACCAACAATCATAAAGTTACGCCGCAGCTTTAATGGTCATGCTAATGTCTCTGTTCTCTGAGAAAGAATGATACAACTTTCTGATACATGTATTATATACGGTTATAAGATACTCATATCAGTACTCGTTCTTTCAGATACATATTTACCGCATTTCCTGCTTTCCCGGTTTGTACGTTGAAGTCGTCGTTGAAGTTCAAAGACAATGGAGACGCGTGTATAGAACAGAACTGTCAACGCGAGTAACAATTGCACGCATTCGAGACAAATTTGAGACTCATGGTATTGTATGCGATATTCACAAGGGCAGATCTGGGAGACCTCGCACAGCAATAAGCCCCGCCCACTGGATTCAAGGCACTCTCCAAGGCATTGGATAGGACGAAGAGGCCCGATTAAGTTCCACCGCGTTCTCCGGATCTAACTCCGTTGGACTTCTACCTATGGGGAATTCTTCAGGATGTGTACCGTAGAAAACCTGTGGCAGCACTTCGGGAAGAAATAGAAATGGCATGTGCTGCAATCGCTGAGGACGCTTTCGCAAACGTTGCTCAATCAGTAGCTCAACGTACTCAGAAGTGTATCGACGCCGATGGTGGGCATTTTGAGCAATTGTTGTAACTGTAGAAGTCTAAGATGATTAGTGCTCATTATTTTCTGTTTGTGTGAATTGAGTTTTGTTTTGTTAACACAGCTTTTTCTTTTCTTGAAGTGTTTATACATTTTTGACACCTGTATTTCAATGTGAATTTATAAGTGTACTTAACGTTTAATGCTTCGTGTGGGCTATCAAAACGTTCTAGTTGATATTATTATGTAAATAATAATCCGTAATTTTCACAAGGTCAAGACCTACTGAACTCAGGTGTAGCCTTGACCTCAACTTTTCACTATTTCTGGGATCAATAAAGCTTTTTTTTTTCAGCAAAATTCCTTAGGTTTGACGAAATTGAACAAGTGGTTAGGCTTGCTGTCCACTACACCATGGAAGTAATACATCATCTTACGAAGCATACTTGGTATTACAGGTAGCTGCATCAACGGGAGAAGAACTCAGATTCGCTAGGTAGGAGCTGCTTGTGAACTACCTCGAGCGCTTCTCCACTCTGTCTCTTAATTTTCCGCTCGAGGTTCAAAAAAAAGATGCTACCGTTTTGTGCAACTCAGTTATCATGTTTCAAAACGAGCTTCATAATTAAATTACCAGCACCAAGGAAATTAATGACAAGACAAGAACTTTAAAGTTCAAGAGCCAGGATTCCATTATGAAAAACGAAGGAAATGAGATACATATCAACATGACGTAGATACACTTGGTGGGTGGGAAGAAATAGACATCAGAAATTAAAGCTGATACTCTCGAACCAGAGTTGATTGTAATTTCTCTGGCTTCAATGGCAAGAAGCGAACTACTTGGTTTTAAGACGGAATCACTTAATTATGACGTGAAGTAAGGCACGTTAGTTTATTGTTGCGCACAGAAATCTCCTCCAATTTGGGCACGACATTGAATTGCATGTCAGGATAAGTCACAATATAATGAATGAATCATTAATTGTTTTGAAATATATACATATATTAAATTGCCCACTCTATTTGGCCCTGGCCACTAAGCTGGGCAGTTCACTAAATTTGACATTTACATGTTAGTACATAATATTTAATTCTTACATTATTATTTCTGTTCTCTTTCAACTTTCTACTTCCTCTTATTTTTTAACTTATCTAAATATTGTCCAATCTAGAATGTTATTTATAGAGGGTTCCTGTTCATTCTATACCATACATTTTCTTTTCTCCAAATCTCTGTTTCTGTGTATTCAAATAGAATGTGTTGTATATCTCTCTTCTACCACAAAATGGACATATGCCTTGCGGATAACCGGTTCTTTGCCCTTTTAGCCTCCATACTCCTGATTTTAACCATGTTATCCTCTCTCTTTCTTCTTTATTAGTGGCGTCTACACATCTCTCTCTTTTTCCAGTGATTTTTTATTGTAACATAAAATGCCAATGGCGTTTATCGCTTGTCTGACTAAATAATTTTCATCTCAATATCTTCAAACCGCCTTCTTATATTTCTCCAAACAACGTTGCTATTTAATTCCCTTTTATTCCAAACATCTCCCATACCATTATTTTCTAAGTTATTTCTTAGTTCACTTATCCAACCCATGTTTTGTAGATTAATATCTTGGTATTTTAAACATTCATTTAACCAATTATCGTCATCAAGATGCATAATCCTATAGCAACATTTTAAGGCTCTCTCCATAACCGATCCTTTTCTTTATACTCGTCTCAATTCAATTCGAGCCATTCCATCAGCCACTGTTAAGGACAACCCAAGAACTTCCTTGCAAAACATCCTTTGTACTTGATCCACAATTTCCCACCCATTTTCAAGTCCCCATACTTCAAAACCAAACAACATTCGAGCCTCGACGACTGAGTTGTATTCTCTTTCCAGCCATTTCATCTCCATCTCAGGCATTTTAATTAAACGTTTTCTTAGAGCCGTCGTTGTTACTTCCATTTTGCCAGAGCTGATTTCGTTTGTTTCTCCCATTCCCCTCCTGAGTCTATTTACAAGCTCTCACCACTTTATATCATTACTTCCTATTTCCATTTTTCATATTTACTCAGTTTTCCTCCTTTCCTAAACACTACAATTTGAAGTCACAATACATAGAATATGAGGTCATCTAGTTTGACTTACAAACTAATAATTTTATTCTCAATTTAAGGCAAGATCAGGAGCCTAATGCAAAATTATTCATTTTTATGTATTTTTTCTCAGAAAAATTTCAGGTACCTCAGTGAAACATTTACTTGCTTATTTTTCCCATTACATGGTAAGTTAGAGATCTAGTTTTTAAAAATAATAAGTTATTATTATTCTTGTAACAGATTTGTTTTTTTATAAAAAATAAAATATTATTAATATGTACGAAAAGCTCTTAGAATGTAATAAAGAGGTAAGCTGTAAAAACGTCTTGCTTCTATCTTAATCAGTTTATGAGAAAAAGGTACATATGCTGTGAATTTTTTCACTCACTACCAAATTAACGTTAAAGTTAATACAATTAATTGTCAATTTACATACTGCATCTTCACCCAAGTAATATCACTACCTCACATATTGCAGGAGACAGTTTCACTAAACACTGTAATTTAAATGTTTAATTCAATCACTATTATTAAATTTCCTTTGTTTTCTTCAACATCTTTCATATTATTATCAGATATTTTTTCTTGGAAGCACCAGGGGGAGTGCAAGTAGTTGGTTTATCGTTTACTGAATTATTCTCTTCAGAAATAGGCCTATTATTTTATTATCGCTACTGCCATGCCATGATTTACTAGGTAGGTTTTGTAATATCAATTATATTTAATTTAATTTTTTTTTATAAACTCTGGTGGACTAGGTATTATATTAGATGTATTTAGGAAAGGAAATTGGGATGTATAGTTTGCAAAAGTCAAAATAAACAAAAAGTTTTAATTGCCTCAAAAATTAACCACACACGCAGCCATTAGTGTTGTTGACATTTGCATCAGTAATTTATCTACAAAATACATCAAACCACAGCCTTTTATAGCAAATGGTTTCAGAGAAATTTTCATTTTTGTGCAATAGTGTGGGTATCAAAAAAACAGTGTGACACATAAAACACATTGCGCAATTAAAACACTTATAATTGAATTTTTTCAATAAATGATGTACCAATTTAAGCACAAAAATCCAAGTAATTATTTGAAAAATAAATTTTACTATTTTTTTTTCCAAAATTTTACCTCTGATCTTACCTTAAGAATAGACGCCAAGCAGAAATGTTTCCAGGTCTTTAACACCACTCTTATTTTACAGGTGGGATGTTGAAAATTTCATAGAGACATAAAGTAATTCAATAAAAAACATATTCACATTCTTGAAAGCTCAATTTACGTTACCATCTTCATTGTATGATGGTGAAACAATTTTTCTTCTGTACTGTAAGAGTCGTTTATAGGAAAATTATTAAAAGAGTTACTGACAGAGCTTCTTGCTTCTGTGCCGTAAATGCCATGCAGAAACTCTCTCAAATCTCTATGAGCATCAAAAATAATTCAAGCAGCCCGAGTCTCTCTCTCAGAAACTCAAACTGTCACAATCGTCCTTATAAGCTCTCCAGAATCTGACACTTGGCACAGATTTTCACATCCTGTATTGGATAAATTGACAAGGTATCTGCCGGTCAACATTCACTTAGACGAAAAAGATATAGTTGCGCTAACAATCGACGACGTTAAATACACCAGGAGCAGGCCATCCGATGTCAGAGTAGGAAATGTGTAACCTGCATGAATTCCTATTAGTAGCATTAACTTGTCTTGATAATGCATCAAGACATAATATCATGTATACGAGGGTAGGTCCCTAAGTTTCCGGCCTAACGATTTTCTAGGTAAGATAAGGACAAAAACTGTATTTCACTTTTCAATATAGTTCATCTTTATTGCAGTACACTTCTCACACTTTTAATTAGCATTTCAACCCCCCCCCCTAATAGTCAGAAGTCTTGTCTGCAAAAAGGGCATAAACACCATCCATCATTTCTTCGTCACACTTAAATTTGCTTCCTCGAAGGTCCTTCTTGAGTTTTGAAAAGAGGAAACAGTCACTGGGAGCTATATCTGGTTTGTAGGGTGGATGATCGATCTACTTCAAGCCACACCTCTTCACAGCTTCCTTTGCAACAAGAGTTGTGTGTACAGAATTGTTGTCGGAAAGAAGGCGCACACTACCACTCAGCTTTCCTCTCCTTTTCTCTTTGATGGAAGCACGTAGTTTGTGCAGTAGGCCAGCATAGTACTCCCCATTTACTGTGGTGTTCCTCTCCTTGAAGTCAATAAAGAATATTTCTTCACAGTCCCAAAAGATTGTTGACATGATCTTGGTTGACTGAGTGACCTTGGCTTGTAGAGGCGGTGCTTCGCCAGGTTTATGCCACTCCATTGATTCTCTTTTGGACAAGAGGTCATAGTAGAGGACCATAGTTTCATCTGCTGTAACAATGATTGCAGAACTTCTCTCTCGTTGCCGCGGCAGAGTTCCAAAAATGCCTGCACACCAGATGACTCGTTGCTGCTTTTGGACTGAGGAAGGAAATCTAGGCACCCATCTTGCACTAACCTTATTCATGTTTAAATGTTCATGAATAATTCGAAGGACTGTTGTTTTAGAAAGGCCCAGTCTTGCTGCTATTTCTGTAACTTTGAGCCGCCGGTCTTCCATACTTTCTCCTTCCACAATAGCGATGTTTTCAGGAGTGAGCACCTCCAAAGGCCGATCTGAACGCTTTTCGTCTTTAATGCTTTCTCGATCCATTCGAAAAACTTAAGCCCAATCTTTTAGATAGAATATGAGGGGGATGCTTCCCCATATACCCCGTCCAATTGCTGTTTAATTTCATTTGGAGTAAGTTCTTCTTTTTTCTAGAGTTATTCATCGTACCTAATAGCTTTGGCAGGTGATAAAAATTATAAGTAATTGCTAAAGCAAAAGAAGATGAAAACAGCACTATGCGCAAACGGTTATCTTCATTGGAGCTTTTGCTTTGTTCATTTTTTTTTTTTATGATTTTTCATTTCGTATCTTTGTTCTGATTTTTATGTCTTAGATGACAAAATGAATTGGACCTTTGCGTTTACGTAAGAGTTCTACAATGTTCGACCTTTTTACCTAAAACTACATATTTGAGGTGAGAGGAAAATTAATTTATTATTATGAACTAACAACTGACCTTTTATACCACGGAGAAAGCCGAAATGTCTTTGCATTTGTTATTGATTTGTTTTATTTGCGGACGCTTTTTAACACCGGAGATCATCGGTGTCCCATTCCATTCAGGACGTGAAACGGCCGATCAATTTTCCTACATGCCGTAAATCCATAACACGGGACCCACGGCTTTACTTACCTTCGGATTTTACACCAGAAAAAATGCATCGATCCTGGCCGGGATTGAACCTACGATCTTGCGTTTAGAAAACAAGTATGATTACTACTGCACCACCAGGTTAGACAAAGGTCTTTGCTTTTGTTCCAATGTAGTTAGCTTTACATGATTAAATCACTTAAATAAACCACTATTTTATTCACAACCAAATTGCGTAACATTCAACAATTCTGGTTGACAATAAACTTTTAGTTCCTTGCCGTAACAATGAACAAGATATGTGACAAAACTATTCATCTGAACTGATTTTTGCAACTAATTTTTCCGGTATATTAAATAAGTTATATCTTAAAGTATAATCCTAAATGTGATTTGAACTGTAAGTGTATGCATGATTTCTACGTGTTATACTTTTGCAAACCTGCAGGAAAAGGATAGTTGATCTTGAAGCGAGGCACTTGCAAGAAAGAAGGGGGTTCAGTTATTTTTGCATGAAGGGGGTATGTAGTGTTGTTAAAGAGTATAAGTAAAATGGTTGTATTATACAAATCATAAACCTTTTTCTGCTCTAAGGGTAAATTAAGAGTTAGAAACCCAAAGGAAATTAAAAATGCAAAGGCAGCAAAGAATGTTTACAGAAATGAACAAATGTAGTCCGTCGGTAATGAAAGGTGATTAAGAAATAGACTCCGAGCAGCTGAAATGCACCACAGGTGACCTGCTAAGCAACCGAACACCGCGAGTTTAGGATATAAGTACTATCTTACTGTTTCTGATGCAGGCGAGATGATATTTTCCCCAGACGAGGACGGGAAACTATCCTAGCGATCTGCTATTACCAGACACTCTCAGCTTTATAAGGACTAGAAGGGGCAGGTTAAGTCTCATTTTTTGGATGAGGTTGACTGTAGATATGGTTGGAAAATGTATTGAGATGTAGAGAAACAAGAATTCGGATAAATACGAGGGTAGGTTTGTAAGTTTCCGGCCTTCCGATAAGGATTATCGCCTTTATAAAACCCTTATCCGATGCCATACTCTATTTGTTAAGTAAATAATTGCAGCTGTAACTTCCGCTTTGCTGTGTTCAGTTGTTCAGATATAGTTGCATAAAGAAGGCTACGTGTAGAAGACTGTGACATGTTCAAAATTGAGTTTCGAGCTGTTATTAAGTTTTTCATGAAAGAAGGACTTACCCCAAATGAAATTACACAGCATCCCTATCATATTCTACCGGAAAAGAATGGGCTAAATTTTTTCGAATGGATCGAGAAAGCATTGAAGACGAAGAGCGTGCAGGTCGGCCCTTGGAGGTGCTCACTTCTGAAAACATCGCTCTTGTGGAAGGAGATTATGGAAGACCGGCAGCCCAAAGTTACAGAAATAGTAGCAAGGTTGGGCCTTTCTAAAAAAACAGTCCTTCAAAATATTCATGAACATTTAAACATGAATAAGGTTTGTGCAAGATGGGTGCCTAGACTTCATTCCTCAGTCCAAAAGCAACAACGCGTCATCTGTTATCAGGAATTTTTGGAGCTCTGCCATGGCAACGAGAGAGAGGTTCTGCAAACCATTTTTATGTAACAGATGAAACTATGGTCCTCTACTATGTTCCCCGGTCCAAAAGAGAATCAATGTAGTGACGTAAACCTGGCGAAGCACCGCCACTAAACGCCAAGGTCACTCAGTCAACCAAGAAGATAATGGCTACAATCTTTTGGGACTGTGAAGGAATACTCTTCATTGACTTCAAGAAGAGGAACACCACAGTAAATGGGGAGTACTATGCTGGTCTACTGCACAGACTACATGCTTCTGTCAAAGAGAAAAGGCTGAATGGTGGTGTGCGCCTTCTCCATGACAACGCGCCTTTGCTCACAGCTCTTGTTGCAAAGGAAGCTGTGAAGAAATGTGGCTTCAAGGAGATCGACCATGCATCCTACAAACCAGATATAGCTCCCAGTGACCATTTCCTCTTCTCAGAACTCAAGAAGGACCTTCGAGGAAGGAAATTTAAGTGTGACGAAGAAGTGATGGATGTTGTTTATGCCCATTTAGCAGACAAGACTTCTGACTATGTTTGGGAGGGGGGGGTTGAAATGTTAATTCAAAGATGTGAGAAGTGTATTGCAATAAAGGGTAACTATATTGAAAAGTGAAATATAGTTTTTGTCTTTATCATACCTAGAAAATGTTTAGGCCGGAAATTTATGGACCTACCCTCGTACATTGAGGTGCTGAAAGGGAATGTTTTACTCACTTCCGGGACTGAGGAAATGCCGACTAAGTATAGGACAACAGCATTATGCACGCTTCAAAGTTAACGGGAGCATGGGGCTTGCTACCCATCTGAAATCCATTGCATGGAATTGCTTTACTGTGCCCTAATTTTTGAAACTGAGCTGTGTAAAGCCTTTATTTTCAATTGTCTGAAAGCAGGTAACTATTTAACATTCAGCGTAACGATATAGGCGTTTGATTCCCTTGTAGCGCATCTGTTCTGATCCATTCTACTAAACTCGGATGCACATCCGTTACAGATTCCATCCCAACTTATCAACAGATGTCAGATCCTTTCGCCAGCACTTGTAGGAGCCAACTTCTAAGACTACTAATTAAAAGACAACACAGGAACATGACTGGCTAAGACGATTCCTCAATGTTTGTTAGGCCGATTTTTGTCTTCTTCCTTGGCATCACTATGTGTGAGTACGGCATAAAGCCGATACTGACAAAGTAGAAAATTTCCTCTGTAAGGGATTCATAATTGTCATTTCATCATAGGATAAAAACTTAATATAAAATATTTAATTAGGTAGTTATTGTATTAGAACTGAAAATATATTATTTCTAAGTGAAGATGTTTAAATTTTGTCTTATTTGTTTGAATATTTTCATTTAAATATATTAGGACTGAAAGAAAATATTCTTCTGTGCTACTTGATCTCACACAGTGAAGAGTACTTACTATTATAGCTTGTCAAATCCCCAGATCTCATTCCAATACGATATATCTGGGTCATTGCAGTTCGTGTCTGGGACATAGGGAAGAGAGAACAGCTGCTGCTATCAGAAGACATGTAAGAGAGCGGAAAGTATCAGAAGGCACCTAAAAATCTGTCCACGCTAATCTAGAAGAGTTAATTCTGTGACTGACAGCTGAATGCAGTGGGTTGTCATCTGTTCATTCTTAGAATTGGTTCTAATGTAAACAAAACAAACTGCATCCAATCGCCGAAAAAGAAATTAATTCCAAATTTTAATATTAGTAGTAGTTACAGTAGTAGTAGTAGTAGTAGTAGTAGTAGTAGTAGTAGTAGTAGTAGTAGTAGTAGTAGTAGTAGTAGTAGTAACGGTAGTAGTAGTTATAGTATTAGCGGTAGTAGTTATAGTAATAGTAATATTAGTAGTTATAGTATTAGCAGTAGTAGTTATAGTATTAATAATAGTAGTGTATTTATTCACAAAAAGCGGACTCGTGAGCGGGAGATCTGGGGTTCGATTCCCACCAGGACCGTCCTCCCTGATTGCTCATAAATTGTAAATGAAGGGGAGGTACACTAAACTTAGGAATGGATAGCTTCCTTCCTTAGAAAGAGAGAAAGAGAGACTCTTTTTCCCAGTTATACATTTCATCTCATGTATTATCATTGTCCATCAAAAACAGGCGTTAAACACTATTAAAAAAATTATTACCAGTCCTGGAGCACTTACTTGCTTTCCTAAAAAAACCAGGAAATACATGAAACTAGATAAACGAATAATTAATTACTAAGAGACAAATACTATGTATAATTAAATAAATACATGACAAAAGCAATATATAACAGAAAACTTTAATACCTAAACGAAATAAACAAAGAGAAAACAATGCAAAAGTAAATAACTTACACTCCTTTACATGTACAAAAATAAATATTGTACATATTTATATACAAAAATATATTACATGTTCCCCTACCTCACTTTCGGGTTGTCTGCCTCTTCCGATTTAAGCTGTCTCACTTTATATGAAATTTAACCTACTCCCTTACCCTCCTTCCTTTCTGCCAACAAGGTTCAGCACTGTCACTTCCCTCTCTTTCTCCATTCTTCCGTTCCCTTGCAGTACGCCAGAATATGCTCTTCTCATACAGGACAGATTCTCGCACCCTCTCTGTCTGTTACTTTAGACATCCGTCATACATCTAATCTAAACCAAGCGAGCCATTGATTGCTGAATTTTATCCTGGTTTCGATGTAAAGCTCCATCCCCCATCCCGGGATGTATCTCCAGTGAAACTTTTTCTGTACACTCCGAAAGAGTCAGCGGTTTATTAATGTCCCTCAAGCGTTTCTTAATTTTCCTGCAAACGCGCCTCCTGTTTCCCTGCTCTACGATCCAAATGTTTCCCATTTCCATATTTTCCAGACTCCTTCTTAATTTTGAAACCCACGTCTTATTTTCTCCCCATTTTCAGCGCTCCCGGTAGCAGACCACCCTAATTAGTGTCTGATCTATCCGTGCTCAAGCGACCCGTAACTAAAATTACCTCACTGTAGGAAGTACGATCGGCTAATTTATTTACCAGCTGGGCAGACAGACAAGTTTCTTATGCATTCACACACACCAGGCATAAATTTATTTACTAAAACATTTATCTTTAAAATCCAATTTATCTCTTCGTTAATGACCAGGTCCCAATATGGAAGGATATCTTTACTTCTTTCTGTATTAACTTGTTTGCATAAATAACTTGAAATAAATAACGTAGTACATCTGTATGACAAAAATGCAGGTATACCGAAAGTGCCAAAAAATGTATACACACTTTCACAGTAGATATCTATTTAATATATTTAAAAGTTGGACCGAAAAACAGCAGTAATGTGTAGTATGATGTTCTGTAAACAGATGTGACTCACATACATTATGATAGCGTTGTTACAACAAAATGGAGCCAAGATTATCGTTTGAACAGCGGAAAGCAATTTTGAAGTGGTATTGGAAAACCGAGAATATTGTTGAAGTTCAAAGGCAATGGAGACGTGTGTACAGAACAGAACCGTCAACGTGAGTAACAATTGCACGCACTTGAGACAAATTTGAGACTCGTGGTACCGTATGCGATGTTCACAAGGGCAGATCTGGGAGACCTCGCAAGCAACAAGCCCCGCGTCCTCGGCTATGGTTTTAGATCGTTTTGAGCACTCACCGTAGAAATCTACAAAGCAAAGTTGAAAGACTTTTGCATACATTAAATGAAAATGACCCTGATCGGAGAATGCAGTACTGTGAGTGGTTTCGGAACATGATGCAAGAGGATGAGGCCTTGGTAGGGAAAGTTGTTTGGTCCGATGAGGTACAGTTTAAGTTGAACGGAACTGTCAACTGTGTCTACTACTGATGTGCAAACAATCCACATGTTATTTTGGAAAAGACTAATTTAACTGGAATTAATGTTTGGTGTGGGTTGTCATCTAGGGGTCTAATTCGACCATTCATTTTGGAAGGAACAGTAACAGTACCTGAACATGATACTCACATCCGCCTTACCCGCCATTCATACACTGCATGGAAATGAGGAATTTTATTTCCAACAGAATGGTGCACCACCACATTACCACCGAATGTACGTGCTACCTTGATGACAATCTTCCAAGGCATTGGATAGGACAAGGATGTGCGATTGAGTTTCCACCGCGTTCTCCAGAACTAACTCCGTTGGACTTTAACCTATAGGGAACTCTTAAGGATGTTGTATGCCGTAGAAAATCAGCTACACTGGCAGCACTTCGGGAAGAAATTGAAATGGCTCGTGCTGCAATCGCTGAGGACACTTTCGCAAACGTTGCTCAATCAGTAGTTCAACGTACTCACAAGTGTATCGACGCCGATGGTGGGCATTTTGAGCAACTGTTGTAACTGTAAAAGTGTAAGATGATTAGTGCTCATCATTTTCTGTTTTTGTGAATTCAGTTTTGTTATATTAACAACACAGTTTTTTCTTTGCTTGAAGTGAGTATACATTTTTTGGCACCCTCTGTATAATGAAAACATGTACATGAAAAAAAAAAACAAAAAAAAAAAAACATAGTTTATCCAAACTAAAAGAGACGAAGGGTTTTTAACACTTAAGTAATACATAAAATGTTGTATAAAGCCTAACGATAGAGTCTGATATATTCTGGAATCTATTACATTATTGCAATTCTCTCTTTTGAATTAACTAAGGAAACAGACAAAGCAGTCAGTAGATCTGTATAACAAGAACACACAAAGCACAGTCATGTCACAAAGAGGCTCCGAGTTTGTCTGTTAGAGAAATTGAAAGATAAGGCTAATCAGAATGACAATTTGTATTCGCAACTGTGCCACATAAGATTTAATTATGGAAAATGGCTTCCTACTGCGATACTTCAAACGGCTTGGAGATATTTGCGAGATTATAAGGTCTACTCCTTCATTGTTCTTACTGCTATGCTTAGTGAAACAGAAAATGTGAGTGTTCTTAGTAGCAAATCTCATATTACTCAACGGCTACATCTCTCCCTGCATGTTTATGAGAATACAGTATACTTGCATTTGTGAAGTGAGGAATGAATTAAACAGAAGAAAGTCAGAGACTATGGGAAACAAAGAGTGGCAAGTGGCAACGAACGGAGATCATATTATCCGACTGTAGTAGCTAAAAGGCTATAAACCAACATCCTTCTAACCCCAATATTATAGCAATCATCTCAGAACATGGGAAATTTGAAGCCTACTTTTATTGCTTCAAAATAGCAGAGAACCCAACAGGTATATGTCAGGAGGGTATGCAAAGGGGAATTGCAAAATCTTGAAGAAAGAGCGAGAAACGTTCCGGAAATATGTAACAAAAGTGACTAGAGATGGCCAATAGACAATAGTGAACTTGTTCTAAAATATAATAAACAGTTTAAAATGTTTGTAAACAGTATAATTTTGAGAGTGTTCAAATTAACACAAATTGACCAATAGACTAGAAGATAATGTAAAAGCATATATAGTACCAATTTCCACAATTTTCAAAATATGGTTAGGTTAGAATAAGAGCGTAACGTGTTAAAATAATATTAAGGATAACGTATAACAATGAAATGATAGCAACGCATGTAGTTTTACAAATTATTATAGTAATGGAACATGCAGTAAATGAAGAAGATAAAAAAGTTCAGTTGTTTAACGATGTTAAAGGAGGTCAAAATGCCCTGTATTCGCAAATATAAAATGTATCAAATTCATTACATAATTTACTAAAGATAGTTAATTGCTTTTTGCATTGTGTATTTATTAAAAAATTTTCATGTGATTTATGAAAATGGAAGTTTATTGAATAGTAAGAAAGTAACACATTTTTAAAAACGATGATGCGCTTTTTATTTAAAAAATGTGAATTTAATGTTTATAAAAAAATAACTGCATAGTATTTTCAAATTTGATCATCAAATTAATTGCTACTCTGTTAAAATTAGCTGGTAACATTTAACGTTTTTATGTTTACAAATTTCTCATAAAATGGGGAATTTGTACGGAAAATTAATTTGTGTAACAGCTAGAAAAAATGTTCTCTCCAGAATAAATATAATATACGTTATCTCGCGAGAAGTACGTTTTTTAAGATTAATTATATGATCAAAATTATATGTTTTGTAGCATATTAATGGGTTTCTTTTGTTTGGCAACGTTATTTACAGGATGCCATGTTTATTATTGTGAGTTTTTGTCAGTCGTTAGTTGTTAATGACTATCATAAAATGGAAGTAAGAAAGTTTGAGATTAGAGTTCTTCTAAAGGACTACTGAATACAATATTATAAAGGTGTAATATATAAAATAATATATGAAGTAGAGGGAAATGGTGGTGTTATTAAGCGTGTGCGGCATAACAATGTTTCCAGCGTTTCAATAATGGAGAAGAAAACACTAAAGAACACTTGAATAACCATGGAAGAAAAAAAAAAATAATCCAGGAATGGGAAGGTATCGAACTGCAAGCGCACATAGCATATAGCTCTAATTTTGCGCCTTCAGATTATCATCTGTTTCAATCCATAGCTCATACGCCACGGGTGGCCGAGGTCGTTAAGACGCGGACTCGTGAATGGGAAATCTGGGGTTCGAATCCGCCAGTACCGTTTTCCCTGACTGAAGGTTTTACAGGTTTTCCTCAGTCCTCATAAATGGCAAATGCCGGGGAGCTACCCTAAACTTAGGTCTGGAACGTTTCCTTCCTTAAAACAATCCTTTCCCAATATAACATTATTTTATGTATCATCAGTGTCCACAGCCTGTGATGCCTCAGTAGTAAAAACGGGCGTTAAACACCATTTGAAAAAAAAAATTCCAGCTCATTACATGTGTGGAGGAAATTAGGAAAACATTGAAGCCGTTATAGTTGGTATCATGAATTGTTCGTATCAAAATCCAGAAATTGGTAGCAACAAATCTCACTGACAGGTAGCTCTAGTCTTTATTTTGAAGGATAGTTTAATTTCTTGTCAGAACATATTTCAAATAAAGTTTTGCTTAAAAACTAATATTATTTATGATATAGTACATATATTTACAAAATTATATGTTTAACTGAGGGAATGATCCAGAACAGCGTGAAACCATGTGGCACACAATTCTTAAGGTAACCAGGAAGTGCAAATCTAGCAAACAATGCAACAGTATACAGTTTACATGCATCGTAGAGTGTTTTTGAGCTATCAATATGACATTTTTAAGGGATATTAAAGAAATTTAACTAAAGATACCCTGTAAATTGTAATTCTCTAATACACATTAAAAGTCTTTTAATTTTTTTAAACCAAAGCAAAATCTTGTTAAAAAACTGAAAACACTGTGACATAAAAATGCATTTTTCTTATAAACTGTTGGTGAAATTGGAATTACTTTTTTAATTAAAGTGTAGAGAACATGCTATTCTGTAAACGAGAATAATATATCTATACTAGTTGCTTAAAAAGAAATTAATTTTCAGATTAAAAAAATGGAAATGTTTTAATTTGTTATTGGTATTGATTTTGTCAACTAATGGCGATATTTAAACATTTCTACTTACCGCACTTCACATTGTGTGTGCAAATTTCCAATAAGGTTGGTCAAGCCGATTCCGAGTAAAATGCACGCTTATGTCAAAATATTAAGTTTCCAGAAAATAAGATTTATTTTAGTTTAAAAAACTTTTTATGTGCATTAGAAAATTGGAGTTTTCAGAGCATCTTCAGTTAAGTATTCTTAATAACTCATAAAAATTTCATATTGATAGTTTTATAAATTTCTCAAATACATATGCTGTATTATTTGCTAGATTTGCTACATTTACACTTCCTTGTTACTTTATTTTTTTAAATAGAATTATCATGCCGTTTTAAAACACATATCAAAACATGCGGAAAAATCAAAATATTCAAATAATATCAAATTCTTAAAATATAAAACTATCATGAAAACAATTATTTAGACTAACTTTAGGTTTCTACTTGAAATAACTTAATATATAATTCTTTAATGTTTTTAGTATGCTTTCATCTGCGAGTAACACAATAAAGATATATAACTGCGACCGTTACGGGTGCCCGATGTTCTTCAGACGTGGATTCGTGAGTGGGAGGTTTAGGATTGCATTTCCATTAGGTTTTTTCCAGGTTTTCCTTTCCTCATGAATGGCAAATGCCGGGGAGGTTCCCTAAACTTAGGCCTGGAACGCTTCCGTCCTTTAAAAACCCCTTTCCCTTTATCATTTCATCTCATGTATTATCAGTGCCATCGCCTGTAATGCCTCAGTAGTTAAAACGGACTTTAAACACCATTAAAATGCATAAATGTAATTTAGACAACAGAGAGAGTTTATAAACTAGTCTCACAACCTGGACGATATTACAACCTGAGTGCTTCTCCTGTCAAAAGTTTTATGAAAACGTATTAGTTTTTCATATGACTTACTTTTCCATGAGATTATGGCGATAAACAACTTTTTCAGTTACGTTTTCATTATAACACTTTCTTTTACCAAATACGATTTCTAATGGACATCAGTTGTAAAGAAATGTAGAAACTCTGTGAAGAAGTTTCGAACTTTAAAGAAGGAGAAAACTCCGCGCTCTTAGAATGGCGTAAGGAAAAGTTGAAAATTGAAAAACAATTGTAATTAAAACTTCAGAAATGCGAGAAAAGGAAAGCACCTTAATTTATAAAACAAGAGAGTTGAAAGAGAGCAATAATACAAGCGTACCACGACAGTTTGTTACATTTCATAACTGCAGTAGAAGAATAGAAGAAAGGAAAGCGGGGAAATGAAAACGTGGATCCATTTCAATAACTAGAGGAAGGTTACATTAAACATCAGCATGGAGAAACTTTATACTATGCGCATTAATGGAAATTGCATGAGGCGAATTCTTGGCGTTTCTAGACAGGGAAATTTCAGAGAGAAAAGCGCTTTAAACCTCAAAATGGAAATTAAACACGTATAGCATCTCTCATAGTGAGCAAAAGGTATGTTCAGGACTTAAAAATTATTCTATTTTTCCTCCGGTGCATTTCCTAAACTGCTACTGTGTAGGGTGTTAATTTAAAAACCGAACACATGATGCAAAAGCATAACAAGACAGTCGCCGTGTGTGTTGAGCGACTTATCCCACTATAAACCGAGATGCTGAATGCCTCTGTGGAAGGAGTCTCTGCTGTTAAACCACCATCTCCAAGGTGATCGTTCGATGTGAGTCGTTTACCTTGAGGAGGACATATGGGAACATTTCAGTGCTGTAAGGTGGGTGAGTCAAAGGTTCCCACCTAATTGCTACAGTTTAGCGAGTATCGGCATAGATCAATCCATTCACAGTTACTCCTCTTTCCAGAAACTCCAAGAATAGTGAACCATGTCGATCGAAAAAGTAAATCATTATTTTCCATTTTGCAGGGCCTACACAGCTACTAGTGATATCTGACTGATGCACCGTTTATCACGCCACGCGTGAAAGTTGACTACGTTGTCTGATGTACTACCTTCCTCCCAACCAAGATCATCGACACACTTCTATAATTACGCTTGTTCGGTTTTAAATGAACTGGAGCTTATAAAGCTACCCTTTGTTATCCATATTTCATGTAAAAATGTAATATTTTCATGTACACCATACCACATATACATTGTATACCTAGGGTGCCAAAATATATACACACTGTCAGTAGATATCTTTTTAATATATTTCAAAGTTGAACCGAAAAAGAACAGTAATGTGTAGTATGATGTTGTGTAAACAGATGTGACTCACATTACGTTATGCTAGCGTTGTTACGTGACAGGTAAATCAACAATGAACAAATGAAGCCAAGATTATCGTATGATGTGCTGTAAACATATGTGATTCACATTACGTTATGCTAGCGTTGCTACAACATAATGGAGTCAAGATTATCGTTTGAATAGCGGAAAGCAACTTTAAGGTGGTATTGGAAAACCGAGGATGTGGTTGAAGTTCAAAGGCAATGGAGACGTGTGTACAGAACAGAACCGTCAACGCGAGTAACAATTGCACGCATTTGAGACAAATTTGAGACTCATGGTACCGTATGCGATGTTCACAAGGGCAGATCTGGGAAACCTCGCACAGCAACAAGCACCGCGCAATGGATCCAAGGCACTATATAAGGCACTGGATAGGACGAAGAGGTCCGATTGAGTTTCCACCGCGTTCTTCGGATCTAACTCCGCTGGAATTCTACCTATGGGGAACTGTTAAGGATACCGCAGGAAACCAGCTACACATGCAGCACTTCGGGAAGAAATTGAAACGGCATGTGCTGGAATCGCTGAGGACATTTTCGCAAACGTTGCTCAATCAGTAGTTCAACGTACTCAGAAGACGCCGATGGTGAACATTTTGAGCAACGGTTGTAACTGTAAAAGTCTAAGATGATTTGTGCTCATCGTTTTCTGTTTGTGTTAATTCAGTTTTATTATGCTAACACAGATTTTGTCTTTGCTTGAAGTGTGTATACATTTTGACACCCTCTGTAAAATACATCTATGTAGTAAAACATCTTTCGCTGATATGAAATGAGATTGAAGAATAAGATCTAAACGCGAAGTCGAATTCTATAGCATTAAGACGGAACTGTTATAAAAAGCTGGTCTTCTTTCAATTTTTATCCTACTTCAGCTTGCATTTATTGTTTCTTTCTTTCTTTCTTTCTTTCTTTTTCTTTTCTTTTTCTTTTTTTTACCAAAATTCAGTTTCATATGAAAATATAGAAAATTGTCATGCTGAATTACATTTTAATTTTTTTCACTCTGGATAAGACTAGCCTTAGGAAGCGAGCGAACCTTATCTCTACACTTCAACGCTCATACCTTGGATTTTAGCAACATTACAATAATATTTACATAATATTGTTGCAATACTTAGTTGACACTTAGCAAACATAGCTTTACTATACAATAAATTGAGGAATATCAAACGAACCCACGTATGGGAAATTTGATTTAAAAAGCTCAGCGAGAATTATATATTAGTATTCCAGGAACTAAATAGCAATTTGGCCAACGTTCCAATTTAGAGACGTTACTTTTATCATAATATATATTTTAGAAATACAATTTTAACTTTGGCTTTTTGTTGTTACTAGGAATAACTGCAAATGAGACGATTGTTATGCTTTGGCAAACCTCTAAGGATGTCAATTAGGTCTAGGAGTAGTTTAAAAATGACGACCTGACGTCCTTCAACGACCAGAAATAAAGAAAGTACTCAAAAAGTTCAACGCGCGATAAGTGAAGATCGTCGAAAGAAAAAAGAGCAAATTTTTATAGAAACAAATCTATCATAGAGTAGCTGTCAGCATATTTTAACAGAACATTTTCACATGAAACGGGTTTTTGCAAAATACCCTCACTTTCTCACAGAAGAGTAAAAAACACCCGTGTGATGGTTTGCATTAACATGAAGGAGTAACTGAAAAGAAAGCATGTTTTCTTACGAAGGTCGTGACGGGATAAGTCTTGACCCTGAAACCAAACAACCATCCAGTCATGTGAACATTCAAATTCAAGAAAGAACAGGAAGTTTGATCAAATGTCAAGACAACATTGTACTTTAATGTTAATGGGATTTGCACAAGAAATTTGTTCCACCAGGAAAAATAATGAAACAATATTTTAATTTGATAAAACTACGTGAGAGGACGCGACGGAAACGCCGGACTTGTGGAGAAGTAGAAATTTCTTGCTACGTCATGTCAATGCTCTGGCCCACATGGCTTTCTATGTCCGACAACTGAAAACAACAACGACAACTCTTGCTTGGTGTACTTCACTTTTTTTTATTACCAGGAATAAAGGAAACTCTGAAAAGGAAGGGGTTAATTTGTGTGGATAAGGTGAAAGAAAATATGCCAAGGATGTTGAACAACATCCCGTCAAAAACTTTGGGACAAAGACATATGGAGATCACTTTGAAGGAGATTAAAATACTGGTGCGCAGGTCAATAAAATTGCTTAAAATTAATTGTGGTTATCTTTGGTTACTCATTTGTTTTGTTCGTAAATTACTTTTACAATTAAGCGAATAATCTGTAACATAAAATGCGTTACTGCAGAAATTGCGTTGTTTCTACTTGGATTTTACCATGGAAAGATTTTGTAATAATCTATCCAAACCTGCACCCATTGTACCTACTAGGCATCGAAAAATACAAAAAAATTATAAAAAGGGTCTTTCTCTCTCTCTCTGTCTATATATATATATATATATATATATATATATATATATATATATAATTAGAAAAGCAGAAAAGGATAAAATACTAAGAAAAATTCACAGAGTTGTACTCACTATATTTCGAATGCTATTTAAATATGCAAGAACCAAGAAGTTCCTCTTGCCATAGAAGAACGCAAGTAGTTGGAAATATAGCGATAACTCTGTGACTTTTTCTTAGTGTTTTATCTTTTTCTCCTTTTCTAATTATTGTTAATTTAGTTACATTGTTAATATTGTTACATTACTTTTCATTTATATATAATATAACCATCAATTAACAAACTATTATTAACTAACAAAATTGAACCATTGGGAGGGAGTAACCTAAAAAAAAAAAAAAAAAATGAAAAAATACTCTAGCGGTTGCAATTTTTGCTTTAACTTCACAAAACTTAGTAAATTTCTTTAAAATAAATTGAAAAGTAGTTTCTAAAAATCAGAGCAATTGGACTATTAGGAGGGGGGAGGGTAGCCTGAATCACTCCAGCGGCTGCAATTTTTAAATGTTTTCAAAGAAAACTCGATATTACATTGAAATAAAGCAGGAAAAAATAGTTTTCGAAAATTAGTAAAATCGTACTATTAGGAGAGCGGGTTTACCTGAAACCTCAAATTTAAAAATCGGTCTAGCAGCGCTAATATTTTTTCAGAACTGAATTCGGCATATACAATTTAAATCAAATAATAAAAATAGTTGCTGAAAATCAGGGAAATCAGATAATTAGGATTAGGGGTTACTTGAAAATCGAACGAAATTTAAAAATCATTTTAGCGGCTGCATTTTTAAGATTTATAAAAGAAACGTTAGTATATGCCATTGAAATAAAATAAGAAAAAATTATTTCTGAAAATCAGTGAAATCAGTTTATTAGGAGGGGGGTGTATTTGCTGTAACAGGAAATTTAAAAATCGCTCTAGCATTAATATTTGCTTTTTCGCAACTAAACACCGTTATAGCATTTAAATAAAATAAGAAAAATATTTACTGAACATGGGACAAATCGGGCCATTAGAAACGGGTATATACCTGAAACCCAAACTCTAAAAATCGCTCTCGCAGCACCAATATTTGTATTTTTCACAACAAAACTCGGCATATACATTTAAATAAAATAAGATTAGTGGAATCAAATTATTAGAAGTGGGTCCTGTAACCCAAAATTTGAAATTTACCCCAGTGGCACCATTTGCTTTTTCGCCACAAAACTCTGCATATACTATGTGACTAAAATAAGGAAAGTAGTTCCTGAAAATCAGGGTTTGGATCATTAGAACTGGGTGTGTACCTGAAACCCAAAATATAAAAATCGTTCTAGCGGCACCAATATTTGTTTTTTCATAACAAAATTCCATATATATCATTTAAATAAATAAAAAAAATAGTTCATGAAATTTACGGAAATTGAACTATTAGAACAGAGGTATTCTTGAAAACCGAAATTTAAAAAGTGCCATTGGGTTTAATTTTCTCTATAGATATTGTTTTAAAACAAAATGAGCAATTATTTCAGCATATAAACTATATTTATAACGTTGCATATGTTTTATG
Organism: Metallyticus violacea; assembly: GCA_030762175.1. NCBI lineage: Eukaryota > Metazoa > Arthropoda > Insecta > Mantodea > Metallyticidae > Metallyticus > Metallyticus violacea. The sequence goes on along the minus strand of CM060840.1, from coordinate 108,238,673 downwards.
TTTAACTAAAGCATTGTCGTGAAGATGGCAGCTGTGAAATATTAACCTAATATACGTTTAATAATTATAATTTTATATAAGAGCGCTATGTAATAATCTTCAGAAAACGTTCACGTTATATATTTTTAATGCAATAACATTTAAATTCAATTTCAAAGCCAAAGAAAATCGATGAGCTTTTCGATTGTTCTTTGCTGATTCTATATATTTGCTTTTTACACTATAATTGTTTTTAAATAGTAACATGTTTTGGTTTTATTGAAACATATGAACATCTTAAATACACAATGTAGTTCTAAACTTTGTTATTTTTCATTGTTTTAGTGAATGTAAAGATATCAAGGACTTAGTTCATAAAAATGGATTTAAAAATACCCACACAATATAACTTTATCTACTAGTGGTTATACATTTTATTTAATTAATGGTATACAATTAATTCTTGAGGTTTAATCTCAATTATTCTATAAATGTGGTTTCTTTTTTTTTTTTTTTTTTTTGCGGTGCATATAGATTGCAAGAAATCTAATTTGCTTCCCCTAAAACCATACAGTAAACGCTATAACTTATTTCATTTAATTTAATTTGGATTTTACATTAATTTTTATTAAACGTTATTCAACTCAGTGAGGAATTCACTAAATTTACGCAGTTTTGACGGGATTTTTTTAATTTTTTTTTTTAAGTTTCAACACAGAACATAAATAATTACTGGCAACATTAATAGCTTTTCCATCTGTAAAATTTATTGGATTTAATTTTCATTTGTCCTCCTTTTTAAGGAAAGTTTCCTTTTAGCAACATTTCCCTCTCTAGTCTTTCTGAAACCACGTATAGATGATTTTATTGTATTTTCGTTGTAAAATCGTACAAAAACTTTTGTACTAATATATTATATTGATAAGGCATATTCATTTTCCTTTACCAGTGAGTGTTGGACTCATATGGTAAGCTCTGTAGAATAAATGCAACAGAAGCACACAAGAAGGTACAACTTTTCTTCACGCTACATTTTAAAATTAGGTTCTCTACTAGATTTTCATGTTAAATTTCCTGTGTGGCATTGCATACTAGTGAAACAGCGAGATCAGAAACAATCTACAGCATGCAGTAAACAGTTTCAAGGATGAGTTCTATAGATCATACGATTATTAGATATTCTTGACATTAGGACAGATGAGAAACAAATAAAGAATTATAAATCTTAAGTAAGTAAAGTATATATATATATATATATATATATAAAAGGATTCTTGCGAAAGCTTTAAAATACTTTGCAGAAAGCGGAACAATAAGATAAGGAACAGAATGAGTTGTACACATATCTGCTATTCTTTGTACAACATGATATTTTCCATTTGGAAAGTAAACAATCTTGCAATAAAGAAATCCTTGGAAAAATACACACAGAGATCCATTCCGGACGAAAACACTCTTAGAAATGATTGTTTACAGAAGAAAGCAATACTGTTTGCAATGTATGAGCTGGAAAATGCCAACTGTACAATATTACGTTAACTGTCAATGCCTATTGCTGTAAACTCTGGCCTTCACGAATACCATCAATAAAATATGACAAGTTTTCACCGACTTATTAACACGATATCTCTATAGAGGGTGCCAAACTATATACACACTTCAAGCAAAGAAAAAAAAAACTGTATTAACAAAACAAAACTGAATTCACACAAAAAGAAAATGATGAGCACTAATCATTTTATACTTTTACAGTTACAACAGTTGCTCAAAATGCCCACATCAGCGTCGATGCACTTCTGAGTACGTTGAACTACTGATTGAGCAACGTTTGCGAAAGTGTCCTCAGCGATTGCAGCACATGCCGTTTCAATTTCTTCCCGAAGTGCTGCCAGTGTAGCTGGTTTTCTACGGTGTACAACATCCTTAAGAGTTCCCTATACGTAGAAGTCCCGCCACGGGTGGCCGAGGTCGTTAAGGCGCGAACTCGGGAGCGCGAGGTCTGGGGTTCGAATTCCGTCGGGACCGTCCTCCCTGACTGAGGTTTTTTTTTTTCAGGTTTTCCTCAGTCCTCATAAATGGCAAATGCCGGGAGATACCCTCCCGGGAGGCCTGGAATGTTTCCTTCCTTAAAAAATCCTTTCCTAATATATAATTTCATTTCATGTATCATCAATGTCCACCGCCTGTGGTGTCTCAGTAGTAAAAACGGACGTTAAACACTATTCAAAAAAATACATAGAAGTCCAACCGAGTTTGACCCGGAGAACGCGCTGGAAACTCAATCGGACCTCTTTGTCCTATCCAGTGCCACCTCTTCAAAATTGTTTTCCGTTGTTCAAACGACAATCTTGGCTTCATTTGGTTGTAGCAACGTTAGCATTAATGTAATATGAGTCATGTTTGTTTGCAAAACATCATACGATAATCGTGGTTTCATTTTTTCATTGTTTACCTGTCACGTGGCAACGCTATCATAACGTAATGTGAGTCACGGCTGCTTACAGAACATCATACTACAAATGAATGTTGTTTTTCAGTCCAACGTTGAAATATATTAATAGATATCTACTGTGAAAGTTTGTATACATTTTTTGGCACCCTGGGTATAATACAAAGATTCCGTCCCACACTCTATAGTACAACATTTTAGAACATTTTTCTTCTTAGTTTTCACGCCCTCCCAAACGGCAAAGAAATAGAATATTACGCGTATTTTTAGGAAGGCTTTAAATAGTTTTTTGATTCCGAGGAAAATTAAATGAAAGTAAGAAAAAATTATTTATTAACGTTATTAATATTAGTAGTTAAGGTGCGTAATCTATGAACAGGCATGATGTGAGGCAGTATACAGTAACGATTATAAATAACGTTTTAAACATAGTTACATATTCACAAGATTCACACCAATTAGATGTCAAACTCGTTGTGGGTCATGAAAGATTGAGATAATTACATAAACAAAAGAAATAAACAGTCAACAGTTTATAAATATCGCCATACGCCCCATCAAGTCTTTAAGAACTCGGTTCATACAGAGCGTAAGGGCACTCAGTGCCATAACTTTATGGGATCATTCTATGCTGTAAATAGAGGAACATTTTCTAATGCCATTTTGGCCGTGGACATGTTGATTTACCGAAAAAAATTACTTCTGTTTTGTCTTTATGTGCTATAAATGTTAATGCATTAATTCATTCTGGCTACAATAATGGGTAGATAAACATATGTAGAACAAATAATTTCTTTTGCAATTATGTCATAACTCGAAACATTTTGACGTAAATTCACCTGAAGATATTTATGCGAACCATCAAGTAGATTTGGTATTACTGACAATATTCATAGCGTCGATGTTTAAAAAAATTAGAAAAGTTAGCTCAGATCCTTTAATTATGAGCTCGAATTTGCGGTAAGGTTATGCAAACAACACATACCGAGTATCTGCAATTAGTGTTTGTTAACCATGTAGAACAATAAGCAGCGTCGCTATGTATTTAAAGATAAAATATTTCTTCTTCTTCTCTTTGGCATTACAACCAGTAGTAAGACTGCCGCAGCAACCTCTGCATCTTCTACTCCAGTCTTACGATTTCATTGATAGACGACAGTATTGCAGATGGGCAAGCGATCATCAAGCGGCTCCCTAGATTGAAGAAGGCCTCCTCTGCAGCAAACAGTTTTCCAATTGTCCTCACGAGACTGGGTGGACCAGGTTTCAGACCTCCCTAACGTAGAAAAAATCATAAGCAGGTACTGGAAATCCAACCCGGACCTCTCGATTAGCAGTCAGCTATGCTAAGCACTAGCCCAAAGAGGTGATCAGATAAAATATTTATTTTCTCGAAATCTCTAAGAGATAGAGGGACATTTTCTTCCCCGTATCGGTTTTACTTTTGCCACTGCCTTGCTTTCCACTATGGTGATGTTTTCTATCTAATATAAAGCTTTTCATCTTTACTCTTTGGTCTCAGTGTCCATGGATCGGATCGGATTGGATTGTTTAGGGCGGACAAGGATACTTCGATACTTCAGCCCTGTTCATGGCTGTCCGTTTGTGCCTGTGGGACACATTCTGGAAAAAGAGATGAGTTTAGAGAGATAACATATTTCCAGATAGAACACTCCTACTCCAGAGGAATCCCTTTTTAAGGAGTTCCAATCTCTCAGAAGGCCAGCTTCCATACTTGACTCAGAAACCTTTACAACGCGCAAGTTGCCGTCACACCGCGTCAGTCTATCACGCCCTAGCACTTTCGGTCCTCTAACAGAATCAACGGAAGGAACTCATATGAAATGGAAGAGCGGAAATTTCGCCTAAGTGACAGGGGAATCCACGTAAAAATCCAAGACCAGAATAGCTGGTGCAACAAATATTGAATCTGGACCTTCGAGAATGCGAATCTCAAGTGTTACCTCTTAAATCAAAATTTTCGATTAGTGTCGCTTTAGTCGTATCGTTTAGCTTTTTAAATATTACTGATGTTTTTTATATTTCAAAATGTCGGTTTACTTTCTTGCCTAATGAACACATTTCAGGAACATCATTTTAGTTCTCATTCTTGAACATAATTACTTTTCTTATTGTAATAACATTTCTATTTTTAATTCTCATACATGATTAATTTTAACCTAAGAGAGAAAAATTATTATTATTATTCCTTCTAGAATAATAAAATAGATATACTGTATTTTTTCTCAAATAACAATATTATCGTTGGTTTTTGTATTTTTTCTCAAATAACAATATTATCGTTGGTTTTATTTTAATATTTTCTTGCTTTTTATTTTATTATCATAATAAAATTTGTGAATAACGTTATGGAGACATTTTATCTTATATAAATAACCATGATATATAAATTATTTATCACGCGTTGATCACACAATAGGAGATTTGTTTGCACGGCAGTTTGCTAAAAATGTTCAAGAGGCACGTATATAGGTATTAATATTTGAAGGTAGTTTCCCCCCCCCCCTAAGGAATCTTGCATATATTGAATACGTGGTGACAAAATAGCAATTCTGTTGCTTGCTCCTTTCTTTTGAAGTATGAAATTAAATAGTATGGCGGAAGATACAGGGGTGTTCGCTTCTAATTATGACTTCAGTGATTAAAGATGAATATACTAATCTTGTTAAGGAGAATTATAGAAAATTATGTTCGACACGCATATATTATATATATATATATATATATATATATATATATCGGCCAGGACCGATGGGTTTTTTCGGGGCGTAAAAGTCCTAAGTATGGCTTCCTTCGGAAGGGAAGTAAAGCTGTGGGTCCCGTGTCCTACATTTACGGCACGAAAAAGAACCTCAAGTCTGAAGGAGAGGCCTCTGAGCAAAATTTGTCGGCCGTTTCACGCCCTGAGTTGAATGGGACGCTGATGAGCTGAGCTGTTAAAGAGCGTCCGTAAATAAATCATTCAAAAAAAAAAAAAAAGGCACGCATATTCGAGCAATATCAATACTCTAAACTACTCATTATATAGCAAATGTTACTGTTTCAATAGACGTAATTGCTTTGAATTGGTTTGTTAGGGTCGGAGGAGAATATTTCAATGCTTCAATCTTGCTTAACAGTGACCATTTGTGTTTACGCTCCTGGTAAGGATGAAGGGTTGAATTGAGAGAGACAGGGCGGCCAGATACAGGGAGACTAGACGGGGTCTGTAATATTATTTACAGACGCAGGCCGAAGAGTTTCAGCTCCTAAGAGGGACCATTTCCATACCAGATGCTGGGGCAGAAACCTTTCTGGCGCAAGCCACCGTCACATCGCACCATCCCAACTCGCTCTGGCACTTGCGCTCCTGTAACAGAACCAACGCAATGAAATGGAAAAGCGGAAAATTCCAGAAAGGAAATATCCGCCCCGCACTCGCTTAAGGAATCAATGGAAACCATTAAGATTTGAGCCCTTATCTTTCGAATGCGAGTCCCAAGAGTTAAAATATTAGCCACTCCGCTCGATTCCAATACTCAGAACCAAACAGCTGTTATGTATAAACCCCATTGGTGAACAAAACAATTGCAAGAGAAGTCATTGAATGTATCACATTAAAAGAATCTTAGAGTGTCTAAAGCGCAAAAGCTTTTGCTATTACCTGATGGAAAATGTTTTGTACACTTTTAACTTGTCATTAATAGTTTAAAGAGCTGGGTCAATCATGTCATCGTTTCAAGACTGGTCACTTTAAAGTGTGCATTCCTGCAGTACACTAAGCAAAGTTAGGTCAGCATTTTGAGATACTTAAAAATGTAACTTATGAACCAAATAAGGTAAACGTTTCACTTCAAACTATGAACTATTGGTGAAGAAGTTTTTACGTTGATGATTCAGAAGAATCTGTGGAGAGATTTCAAAAGAACGGCGTCATCAGCAAACTCAGATACGGCAGAGAGAATCTTCCTTTTTTTATTGTAAAACAAATGATAAAATATCCTTCAATCCGGCTATTTATACACAGAAAGCACAAAACAAACCGCATTTAATACGTACGACTATTGCAAATGCTCTATACAACCAAGACTTAGTTTATTAGCTGGTGCAAAAATCATATTGTATAAGCATGTTCCAGCAGTTGTTCTCGCAACAAGAGGTGTTTATTTACATGGATTTGCGAGACAAGATCTACTTGAATATCGTGAGAAATTCTCAAGACACGATTGTGTTACAAACTGCGACAAATGTGCCAAACAGAAAACGTGCTTACTGAACGAAAGAGCATCGATGGTTCCTGAACCACGTGCCACAGTCTCTAAGTCTATTGTAACAATCAAAAGGATAGACATTCCATTAAACAAATAAAAATATCTGAATACAGAGAAAAATTAAATTAGTACGACTGAATCTTAAGGGGAAGCGGAACCGTTTTCACCAAGAAACACAATCAACAATAGCATTCACGTGAAACATGACCAATAAATGTAATATGCCGGTCTAAATGAACGAAAAAATGAATTTTAACAAAAATATGCTTGCAGCTGACTGACCGTTAATAGAAACTTGTGTGCGGATATGCGATGAGAGCATTCCTCTCTCGAAGAATTAATTTTTAGCGTTATTGACACAAACTGTAGAAAAAATTGTTACATTTACATTCATATTGTAAGAAGCTGCCCCGACGTATCAAATGCAACGTAGAAAAATTACAGAGTTTTCAAACCATTAAACGCAACCCTGCTTTTGAAAAGCTTAAAGGAGAAATTTTATCCTGGTCTCATTGAACTCGAAAAAAATAATAATTTTATTAGTAGCAACACTCTCATTAGTTATTTTAATATAAGAGCAAAAGTAGCGGGTAATGCCTGTTGAATTAATTTTATTTTAATACATTGCAATTCGAAAAATATTAAATATGAAAACAATATGTCATACCGTGTGTTTATTCTCTTCATACATCTCTGTTCTTTCTCTAGCTTGGATACGATTCCACTGCATTAATTCTATTTTACTGTAATTAGAATATTAACACCCTCCTTAAGTACTATACGGTCGGTGTATATCGTATTCTTCATCTGTTCAGTTCTTTGACTACTTTTCAAATCCTTATAATTACATCCTTTAAAAATAAAAAAAATTCATTCAAATATCTGATGATCGACACTGCGATACAATTGTATCGGCCGATAAGCCATTTCTCACGGCCAATCGGGCTAATAGAGCTGCGGTAGATGTGCGGAACAACACAAGAATAGGTAGTAGAAACACTAAGTGAGTCTAATTTATTTTAAAAGGTAAACTATTTATGTATTTACTCACGTCAAGCAATAAGTTGAAAGTGTTTGCTTTTATTATTCACACGTTTCAGATATCTGCTTATGAAATTATCCATTTCGGAGACTTTAATTTGTTTGTTGATCTTTAGTTTATCTAATACGTATACATATTACTAATTTATGAATCGCTTTACGAAAGAGGAGTTCGATTATCTGTGAATTTCTATTCAAATAATTTATTGACTGCATGAGCGGGTACACGTACGAATCAAAAATAAACACTCGTTGTGGAATATGAGATCTGGTCTCTTTGTTCTAGGATAAGAAATTTGTGCTGTCCGCTTTTCAAGTGGCACTGACTCAAGGCCAACATAGCAGTTCTCTAAATACCGCGCAAGCTCCCCAACTCGTACAGACTGGCTAGTCTTGAGCCCATGTAATCGCTCGCCTCCGCTTTGGTCTTTGACGACGCGATACATTAACCATAATATCAGATTATTTTATTGAAGCTTCAGATTTCATAATATACGGCTATTAATATTAGTTTAGTTTTACTTTTATGTATTTTAATCTAATTATTGGTATAATGAGTAACATGTTTTATCTGAAAAGTTATTGTTCTCTATATTGTCCTTGTCTTTGCGTATTTTAATTCCAAGGTAAATTAAAATAATTCACTGATTATATTGCATTTAAATTTAAATGCATTTTAATTAAATTTAGCATTTTTTTCGAGTTTGAATCACTCTATACATGTGCATTTATATGTTATTCCACGGCTTTACCTGCTAATTAGATCTTCAATCACATGTAGTAACCAATTTATTTTTACCATATATTTTATTTCAACCAATATTTGGAAAGGAACAAGGTTAGACCTGAATTGCTCCAACTAAGTTATTCTGTTTCTATATTTATCTTAAAATATCTTTATACTCTTCGATATTGTTAGATTATTTTCAAGTGTCAGAACTTTGATAGTTGATCTTAAAATTTTTTTTATATAAAACCATTTTCTTTATTAGGCTTCCTAAATATTTATTGTGTATAAAAGTAAATAAGTTATAAGGTTCAAGTTCGTAATTAACTGAACTCTGAACCACTGTTAGTTCTTATAGTCATTTATCTAACACCAATAACGTACATTGCAAATTTGTAACAACGAATTTATTAATTATTTTAATAATTTAAATTTACAATACCTGCAACTTCTTTGATTTTGCCGTAAACTACAAAAGATACCGGTGTTTACAAATTTTTTCGTTTGTAGATAACTTAAGCATATTTTACAAACTGTCCTTACAGTGAAATATGAAATTTTGTAACGAAAAATTATAAATGAAAATTTTCTCAGCTATTATGTTTAAATTTATTTAGAGAGCCAAGTTTTTTAAAAAGAGTTAATTACAATGCTACAATAAGGATCGTTCAGCGCTATAGACAGCTTTGTTGGAACCTAAAATCGAATCCTTTTATTTTGGAAAACTAGACATGCAGATATGACGTTAGGGATAGGTGACATTTTGCACAGATTGTTGGGGGACTTTGTTCAGCAGATAAGAACGTGTCAGCATACAAATGTTTCCAGTGGAAAATACATCCAAGGTTTCAGTTCCGACATTGCCTACATAACACGTCCTGAACAGTCACCCAAAAAGAGATGATAAATGTGTTTTGCATAGATAGATAATGTTCCGTTGCTAATTTATAGGACAGCAGTATTTATTTTCTTATTTTTCTAGTCTCAATATATACTGAAGGGATGAAATGCTTTCAAACATCACCTTTAAGCCTTTAATTTTCATTTTCTGTGCTTACTCATATATAATTTACTATTTTGTATATTTAAACATGTTTTTCAAAAAAAAAACAATAGATGTCATAGATACAGCATTATATGTGAATTTGGAACCAACCGAAGTTTTCTCCAATTAAAAATGTAGTATAAAAGCACAAAATTAAATTATTTTATGTTTAGTTTGAACAAATAAAATTTTACAACAAATATAAATGCAATTAAAGTTCCTAAATTATATAATAATAATACATAATAAATATGATATTCCTTTTGTTATTCATATTACAACTCAGTGCTTGAAATGTGTAGTAAATCTATTAGAATTTTCCCATAATTTAGAGTTTGTTTTTTATTCAAAATGTTGCAGATAATTTCTTAAGCAATTTCAGACCAATTTCTCAGTCTCACTTTGTTTTTTAAAATTGTCTTTCATTAGTCTTAATTATTTTTTCAAGAGTGGTGGATAGAAAGTTATACGCAAACATTGTAATCACTTGCTTACTTCATCGGGATTCTTTACGAATTATTTAATTACACATATTTTAATATGCAAAGCAGGCAACAAAATATCCTTTGTATAAACTAAAATATGTTATATTTATTGATCTTAGAATATATTCAATTCAGTTAAATCACAGTTTTACAGTGCTCATTTATTGCGCGACTGCAAACAAAACAAGACATTTTCGTAAATCAAGAGTGTTCGTCTAACAATAAATTCAAAGACTTTGAAATCTCCACGGACGAAAAAATGATATACATTACAGCGGTCTTTATTTAACACTAGTTTTAAGTCCATTTTATAAACAAATATTCATTATGAAGCAATACAGTTTTTAGCGTGTTTTAGAATAGTTTATTAGGTAATGTTAAAAACGGGCGTCGTTACGGAAGACAAGAGCTTTCTTTGATAAAATAAATCAATAATTCTCCCTCAAAGTATTTGCAAAAGTGAAAACAAATGAGTTTGCAGTTAATACGATCCACTCAGCATTAGAACCCAAATGTTAGGCACATTGTTTTGGAGGTTATGGATCTCATAGAACTTCTTTTGCATTACTAAGGCCTGTACGGAATAACTCAATACTGCTGTCTGCTGTAATCTGTTTTCTAAGCAGCGTAAATCAGCCTTTGCAAGGAAGAAAGAGCCAACGATCCTTTTTTGCTCTTTTTTTTTTTTTAAAAAAAAAACTTTACTTTGTATATGATAGTCTGGCGTATTTTTATTTCCTTTTCCTTTTCCTTCTCTACGGAGGGAATTCCGCACTGTGTCCGCTGGTAGGCCTGTTGCACATTAAGCCGAAAAAAAAAAAAAAGGCCACTCCTTTATTTGGAGTTGTAAAGTTCCTAAGAGTGCGGAAATGTTATTCTTTTATTTGAACATTATGCATGCATTGTTTTAAGATACTAACGTATCTTATGGCGCTCAATAACTATAAATATTATTGTTTTTTATTTAAATTCTGACAAAGTTTTTGGGACAATTAAGTATTTTAATATGTTTTGGGGAATATTGTTTATAAATATGCCGTATAAGACTTGTAACTATATAGTAAATACCATTTTAAATATATAAAATATGTTTACGCAGCAGAAACACATTGAATTTTCTAAGAACATTTGTTTAAAAATATTTAATAATGTTTAAGACTGCCGAAATAAAAGTATAACATGTGCAGTAATCTTTCAGTACATTTTAAATTAGGACGTCAAATCGTTGTATAAAAAGGGGGAAAAGTCATAAAATTGCAAAATTATATACATTGACACAAGCAGTGATATATTCCGAAATTCACAGATTGAAACGTTGTTTCGTCTGGAAAGGAATTCCACCACAGAAAATCATACTTTGAAATAGCTCCAAAAACAGCTATTGATGCCTTTGTCACTAATGAATTTTTATGTCTCTCTACAGTTTGTGTATGATAAGGTAGATTTAGTGCATTTATTAAGAAAAATCTCCGCGTTCTCGGTTCCAGGCAATTATTGAATCTCTTCTTTCCCCAAGTCCATTGTGATTGGAGACTCCGTTAGTTGAGTTTTGTCATTAAACCATGTCAATATAGTTTTCAGCACAAAAGATGATGTTAGGAATATGAAACTTTGTGATGCCGTGTTTACATTCAACTGTAGATTTCAAATTTCGGTGGAAACTGAATAACCTGAAGCATTTTCTCTTGTCAGTTATTAAAATAAAAGCCATCTTTCAGATTGAGCAGAACGAGCATTTATCCGTATTACAGGGTCAATTGCTGCTTTAAATCTTTGCTAGATAAGACCAAACAGATGCACATGCTTTAACAATGAAAGTGTAGGGTTCCTACCAGTCAAAACCTACTGTTTATGTTTCTGGATTCAGCAAAACCAACTGACAAGAAAGAGTTCTCCGTTTGAAAACAACATATCAGTATAAACTATATCATTTATGTTTGATCCCGTTTTTACTGCTAAGCCATCACAGACCGCGGTGATACATGAAATTGTTACATTAACGTGTTCTAGAGAGAATATGCAATATTTCATTTTTTAAACTCTATGGACCTTCGCCTTTCCATTTAGTTTTTAATTATAGAGAAACTGGTTAGTGCTAGTACTCACCATCTGCTGTGAGCTGCCTTGTGTCTTTGGGGCAATGAGATTTCCTGTGCACAGCCCCCATTCTTTCCATCCCGTTATTTGGGTTCTGCGAAGCGTGAAATTTTTCATTAGCCATCTTTACTCACTTACCCCTCAAGTCGATTATTTCCGAGTGGCCATAACGGACCAGCGTCCCGACCAGCGCCTATATTGGACGTAACAAATGTTTGCTAAGGATATTATTAATGCTTGAGAGTAAGTCATAACAAAGACTGACTTTTAGCTTTTATGAGTTCTTAGACCACATGCTCTATGTAGAGTATTCTATGTTACGGGTTTTATAGAAAGTATATCTACAGTTATGTTATCATATTCTAATTTCGTTTATTAATAAAACAATGCTATTTTCATAGGGCCGCTAGCACAAGAAAATTTGAAAAGTTAAAGGCTTCGATAAACAACATATTTTGAACGTTTTTCACAAATGCACGATTATATAAAATTTGTTCGAGTTGTACTTTATTAAGGAATGAAATATGTAAATAAATTTGATATCTAGCGATTTTATTAGGTAAAAAATTATGAACCTTGTAGCGAAAATAACTGACGTCGCCGTCGATGTAGGTGCCGACACGTTAGGGGGCCAAATTGTAATAAAAGGGACGCCTCCGTTGACGTTTGTCGTTGTAGATGTTGACTTAACTGACACTGCAATATGCTCGACTAGTTCAAGGTTTGATAATAGAGCTGGATTGTTCAGATTGATACATCTGGGGTGAAAGGAGTGCGACTTTTAGTATAACAAAATTACAATGGATAGAATTCTACGGAGTTTATTAATGTTTTGTTATTACCACACAACAGTACACTTTTCTGATTACGATATGCTATGAGAATATTATTATATGCAGACTGAATACGAGACAGACGTACTATAATTTATGTTTCTTTACCGAAAACTCTCGTGCTTTTTGTCATGTTGCAACTCGTATATAAATTTTCTATATGGATATTAATTCAAACTCGTAACTTATGTCATTTACCACAATTAATACTTTTGTAATTTCTTCCACGAAATATAAATCTTAACATATTGTTCAAATGTAACTTCACTTTACGGAGTACGAACCACGATTTCTGCTAATGGAACTTAAAACACAACTTCTCTCTACGAAATCCAACGCATAACTAACAAATTTTGGGATAAAAATGTCACTTATTACAATAAGATTGTAATAATACTATACACTACAATTCATTATATTTTCAACATATATATATACTAAGCGAATGAAATTCGTTCATTTCTATTTAGTGGCAACAAAGCTGTCTGTCTCGTGTTTCATTCTTGGTACACATTATTAATGTTGTTACCCTCCCATTGGTTGATTCACTTAGTATTACAATTTTCTCATCTGTAGTTTTAATCTTTTCATATTCTTGATATGTGAGTGTTCCTTTGAATCGTTACATTTATATTGAGCATTGTCATAAAGGCCAACAAGCAAACATTGAGACATACTTTGTAATAGGCCTTATCTGATATATAAAATCTACACAAATGAGCTTGCTAGATTTATAGGACTTAAAACATAATACCAACGAATGTATGTTATTTGAGTTGAATATTAAAGCCAGTACCTAACATTAAACCACGTGCAAATAAACTTGTTAAATTTATATGATTAAAAACATATTATCAATGAATGTTTGCAGCTTTAAATAGAATATTATATCATTTATCGTACGTAATAACATACACAAATGGATTTCTTAAATTAACATAACTATTACCATTAAATGTTTGTGGCTTTATATTGCACATTATATCTTTTACCTAATATAAAACACATGAAAATGAACTTATTTAATTATTATAATTAAAAGCATATCAATGAATGTTTAAAATTTCAAATAAAATATTATGGCCTTCATCATACGTAATAACAAACGTAAACGAACTTCTTAAATTAACAAAGTTAAATGTTATTACCATCAAATGTTTGTGGCTTTATATTGAGCAGTATAGTCTTTACTAATATAAAAATATGTGAAAATGAACATATTGAAATAATATAATTAAACAAATGCTATCAATGAGTGTTTAGGGCCTTAAATCGGATTTTTTCCGTTTCAACCTGTGTTACAGAAGGAAAAGCAAAAGGAGTATTAAGTTAGGTATTTTTCGGTCCCTTTCTCTAGTAATTCTCTATTTTCGGACATCACAGCAAGCGTTCACCCTAACCATCATCTCGCCCTCCACAAGGACAAAGAGATGAGTAAAGATATTATTTACAGCGATTATAATTATTAAACTGAAGAAAATTAGCATATTGCAAAAGTTTTTAAATATTATGGATGCTCTTTTACATCTCAGGTTCATCAGCGCCCCATTCAATTCCGGGCGTGAAACGGTCGACAAATTTTGCTCAGAGGCCTCTTCTTTCAGACTGGAAGTTCTTTTACGTACCGTAAATGTACGACACAAGACCCACGGCTTTCTTCCCTTCCGAAAGAAGCCATACTTAGAAATTTTACGCCCGAAAAAATCCATCGACCTTGACCGGGATTGAACTCAGATCTTGGGATTAGAGACAAGTATGGCTATCACTATACAACCGGGAACGACTCTGTGTTTTGTATTATGCTTCTGTAATGACGTAAGATAATATATCCAACTGAAACATTCATTGTATAATTACCAGCAAGTATTGGTCTTTACAGCAAACTTAACATATGTAATGTATACTTTCAACAAATAGGCATGCTCTACAAAGAGTATTTTTTTCTAAATTAAATGTTTTAATTTATTATTCACAATCACCTAAATATTTTACAATCTAACTTTCCTTCATCGCGGATATTCTCAAATATCTTTCGCTGTCGCAAACCCGTACTATTTCACCCAAAGTTTAAAACACTAAATTTTAATTCTTTATGTTATTATTTTAAAGGTGCTCATCGCTAGTTCACAAAATTTAAATACGCTGCTAGTCCATAAAAAAAAAAAAAAAAAAAAAAAAAAGGAACGAAAATGCGACAGCAATACAGCGGGAATCTGAATTTGCATAACGAGAGTGTGGGATGTCATTCCGAGAAATTAGATGAAATTCCTCCACGAAACGAATGGAGCGAGGTAGGACAAACACATTGAAGGATACCAACGACTTCGTCAAACAACCGAATGACAAGACAGATATTTCCATATGGCTGTTATGAATACGAACAATATGTTCCAATTTTAATAGCGAGCAGTGTATATAAACAAACATATAATGCACATTTTTCTTATATTTGTTTTTTCATTGTAGGTATCCCTTGCACAATGGAATAATACTGACAATAATACAACATTAAATTATTTTAATAAAGTGCATAAAATTAATATTGAAAATAAGTAAGAATATATGATGACATAACATTACTCGTTAATTTTAATAAGGAAATATGCTGTGTTTCATTTACAAACTTTGATATGAAAACAATTGTATTCTGAATTTTGATTATACCTCATTTTTTTAAATAAACGCATTCAGGAAATGATTTTTCGCACAAATAAGTTGTTACTAAAGACATCAATGCTTTCATGGCTTTCATTAATACTCCGGAAATATCTGGAGCTCGCCGAGAGGCAGGCGAGTCCTAGCCTGCGCAATTCGCTGCTGAAAAAAATTTTGCTGTTGTCAGGGATAGTATGACGTTACAAACAAGTTTTCACTTTATCTATTTGAAAGCTCCCTCCGGAACTAGTCGTCTAAAATTTGGTTCTAATTTACTTTATTTCACTGTCTCATCTTTCATTTTCCCGTAATTCATTATTTGTATTTATACATTCAAGAATAATTCGGTTAATAATCTTCCTCTAATACCTCGTGGACCCCCTTGAAGGACCGTCGTATATGCAATAAATGCAACTCGTATTTTAGCTTGTATTTGCTTTTTGGTCTTCAACTCTACTTTCACACTAAGGTTATTCACCTATTTTTATTTTCTTTTCTAGTCGCTACACGAGCCCTCATCTTAACCGTTTCGTTTGCGGTATTTTTCCACTATGTTGTTTACATATTCAATCTGGGATTTACTGTTTTAGTTTAATCAATCTTCAAGTTGATAGCTTTACTATAGATGCTGTTTTCTCAAATTTTGCGTTGTTCAACTTAAAACATTTCTTAAACAGTTACTGATTCTATCTAGGAATCAAAACAGATTATTATTCCTTTAAGATATGCATGTAAGATGCCTTAAACCATTCTGTGTTGTCATTTAAATATGCAACCAATAGTTGAGTTTTGCTATCTGTAAACAAATAATAAACATAAAATCTAATTCATGAAAACAAAAGACTAGGACATTCTACAAAAATGACACTGTAAACATGAAATATTTTGTTAGTACAATCAACGTTTTATAGGTTATGACAGTGTCGATTTTGTTGCCAGTCACTTGTTTCTAGATGAAAGTTGTTTATTGAACTATGCTTTTTTAATTAGTTTTATTTAAGGACGCTCTTTAATATCTCAGGTCATCAGCGGCCCATTCAATTCAGGGCGTGAAACGGCCGACAAATTTTGCATAGAGGCCTCTTCTTTCTGGCTTGAGGTTCTTTTTCGTGCCGTAAATGTACGACACGGAAGCCATGGCTTTACTTCCCTTTCGAAGGAAGCCATACTTAGGATTTTAAGCCCGAAAAAATCCATCGATCCTGGCCGGGTTTGAACCCGCGATTTTGGTTTAGTACCACTACACCACCAAGACCGACTTTGAACTGTAGTGTTTTTATTTTAACGGCAAGATATATCAACTAAACGTATGCAGCTATTGATAACCATAGATTACTGATACTGGGAATGCTATTTTAGATTTTGAGGTCTGTGTTCCTAGGTTCGGTCCCTGTATGGTTAAACTGTCTGGTTAAGGATTTTCTGAGTTTTTCCTAACCCTGAGAAGCATTTAACATTTAATAAATAATCATGTTTGATCTTTCTGACCAAAACGTAACGTTATTTGATACAGAATTAAATTTTATTTTTGAATACAGTAACATTTTTAAAATAAAGTTAGTTCTTTTCTATAAGGATAGCACTGATAAATGAATTAAATCACAAGAAATATGAACCTAAAGTGTATATTCGGTGTTTATGAACTGCACGATATTAAGTAGAAAAATTTGAAACAAAAAATATATGGAATAGGGAATCTATGATCCACCAAGATAAATAACGGAGTTATATGCTGATAAAGTAATTGATATTAAATGGCGATAAGTCGATGTCAGAGCAAAATGTGATAATTTACGGGCGAGGAAAGAAAGCATCATGATTTTCAGGACTGAGTGCTATGTAAGCACATCTAATGTCTTGTACCAACTAAATAACAATGCGACACTGACCAACGGTTAAATGATTTATCTGGCTATATAGCTTAAAATATAGAGAGAATTTTACATGCAACTCAAAGGATAAAGTGACAGATTTTGGTTTTAAATATCTTAGACTCGGGTCCCGAGTATGGTTCATTAATTTATTATTTTTTAGTTTATGATGATGTATTCTCATACACATGATGTAAAAGTAAATAAAGAATTCAATGAGATTCCAATTATACGAATTTACTTGATGACTGGGCCAAAGAAATATGCTTCATAAGTTCAGTTCGTTATTGAGCGGTATCATTTCGAATGGCAGTTTCATTGGCCAGAAGGGTACTACTTCTTTATAAAATTAAGGCTATAGCTTTATAATTTAAACAGAACCATACATTTTCTAACTCAAAATGCTTGTCTAATATCTCTCTACAATCTCTGAAATCATTGTAATATAGATAATTTACTTCCGTTTTGTAAAATAAATAAATAAATAAATAAATAAAAATTAACAGAGGGATAGCGAATTTCCCCTCTCGTCAAAGAGCTTCCTCGGCTCGTCCAACAAAAATGACTTTCTTGCCAGGGAATTAATATTTTCCTCTCCATTTCATAAATGCCAGAGTGTAAACACAAGCTGTAAATTTCAACACACTTACTGGAAACACGCACTACATTTCTTCATAACGACGTTTTACGAATTAATCTGTATAATGCGTTGCAGCAGTATGAATTATCTAACAAGCGTTATACATGCAACAGAAACGCAACAATGAACATGCTATTAGGTTTATATTAAGCCTTTATTATACAAGTATGAACACGCTCCATTTGGGCCTAACCGTCTCTAACTCCCATAAGACTAGGTGTTAAGTTTCTGTCGTTTTATTCGATTGTCATTTTTGTGTTATACTATTGAATGATACCTTCGGCTCTGCTCATATTCATCTTTTTGCATTAGAAGACCTAGTCAGACAGAAAATGCAAACTTTTTACACTATGTCGGTTATATTTACGGCACTTTCGCGTAGTACCGCATCCAAACTCAGCGGCCAATGACGGGTCATTTGCCGGCAGAAGAAAAAGCTGTCATCGGTTAAAACAGAAATCGCAATATCAAACGTAGGCCTTATTATTACATCCTTTTAACACGTGATACTTAAAATATGAATTTTTCATTTTAATTTTCTATGCACTATTTAAATAATTGGTTTTAATGCATTTATTATATCAGTGTTGACATAAACTGTTTTAAAGGCTACAGTTAACCTGTCAGTTAAGAATGAATTATAAGCATTATAGGACTTAAAGGGCTTCCCACCAATTTCAATTTTATAAGAACAAAAATCTCTCTAAACCCCACAATGTTCTTCAACATTGAAATGAAATAAGCATGCATCAAGTTTTAAAAACATTTATAACCTTATAACCTTACTTTAGGCTTTAAGTGCAGCATTTTTCGACATTCCTATTAAGTATTTTCACGTATAAATTCACCGAAACATAAGCATTAATTTAAGGTAGCCTATACTATCAACTACTATGAAAAACTCTTGCATAATACTTACGTAATGCAGTCGAGAGTTCTTTGATGGAACCCAGTTCTTTCTTCCCATTTTGTGAGTCCAAAGATTTCGTCTTTGAACGTTGTATTTTCCTGAAGGAATGCGATATAACGTAACGCCTTTCTTTCCTTGAATTGTACAACCAGATGCATAACGCCCAGTCATATTAATTAAATCAAAATCAAAATTGAAAAATGTTCTCCATATAAGCGAACGCGAACAAAACTGGCAGGCTGAGGTTAGTACTAGGGTGATAGTTGTAGGGTGATAATGCTGATTTGGTTTTGGGATGGATGGATTGTGCAGAAAAAGCTAATCCTTGTTGAAACGGGCGGATATGTCATCCTTGGAGTTTGCATGATATGCGCATGTTGTTCACTGCGTTGTGGACAACATGAGTATATCGTCAACTGATTTTGCTGTTGTTAATTTTCTGTTTGTTATTGATGGGGGGGGTTTGGAATGTTTTTCCTGTCGCTAGGTTATGCCCCTTGGTTATCCGAGGTGGCCACACGCTAGGCGTGGCACCTTGAATTTGGGCTTATTCCTATTGCGACAGGGGTAGCTGCCAAGTGATCGAACGAGAGCGCTCTCATAAAATGGTAATTTGGCGTAAAATTTTGTGGCCCGGCGTATGATTTCCTCCTCGATGTATGAGAGGGAAGAACTCTCATGTAGTAGCCTAGATGGAAAGCTGCGATAAACAGAATAAATGGTCCTAAGTCCTTTATTCTGTACCCTTTGCAAAAGTGCGAGTCAACTGTCAGCTGCCATACCCCAGATTTCACAGGCGTATAGCATGACAGGGATGACCAGGGCTTTGAAGAGGTGTAACTTCAGGTGAACTGGCATCGACTTGGAACTGAATACAGGGTACAGTTGAGCGATTGCTCCCTGCGCCCTGTGAGCAGTCCCGGTTATGCGTTCCCGGAAGGTTAGACCTTTATCTAGATGCACCCCCAAGTAGGTTATGGAATTGTTCCATCTTATCATTTCCATCTATATGTCAGTGTGGGGGCGTTTGCGGGTACGCGGTGTTTTGTGAAGATTATGGCATTGCTCTTTGCCGGGTTGATTGACATTCGCCAACGCCTACACCACCTTTCGATTAGGAGTAGTAGTCTTTGTATGGGAGTGAAAGCTCTGTTAAAGTTTCTATTTGTTTTGAATAGTAGGACGTCATCTGCGTATTGTGCAGTGTTGACGTCTGCTGCTTGTGGGAAGTCTGATATGTATATGTTAAACAGAATTGGGGATAGAACAGAGCCTTCGGGGACTCCGCCGCGTATCGGCCTTAGTGTCGAGTTGTTTCCCGCCACCGCTACTTTGAAAGTGCGATGCTTTGAGGTATGAGTGTAAAAGATGAATGTAGTTTTTGGGAAGCTCCAGGTGAATGAGTTTGTACAGGAGCCCGGCGTGCCAGGTCGTCGAGAAGACCTTTTTTACATCCAAAGACACCGCTGGGGTGAAGGACCCCTCATGGAAACCCAGGGCTGAGCCCTCCATAACCCTCAGTAGCTGTTGGGTAGTAGAATGCCCAGGTCGGAAACCGAATTGGTGAGAGGGGATGGCTTGAATGTTTCCGAACAAGGGAAGCATACGGGCAAGAAGAAGCCTCTCAAAGACTTTTGAGAGTGTGGAAAGGAGGCTGATTGATAGGTAGCTGGAGGGGTGAGTTGCGTCTTTGCCTGGTTTCAACATGCATATCACCCGCGTCTCCCTCCAGTCTCGTGGAAAGTGGCTCAGGCTGATGCACATATTGAACACTTTTGTGACAAAGAGCACAGCCTTGAAAGGAAGGTTTCGGAGCATGAGGGGCGTTAGCCCATCAGGTCCGGCAGCCTTTTTGGGATTGAGACGCTGGATTGCGCCCTGAACTTCGTGGGGGTGAAAGATGGGAATCCTCAAGTCATCTTCATCCGGCGGCCGTCGAAAGTATCGGCGGACGTCGCGACCAACCCGACTTGAGAAGGTGTCGTCCTGGGGATCGTCTCTGGGCCTGAATAGGCGTTCCAGATAGTCAGCGAGAGCATTGGCTTTGGCTTGGGGGTCGTATACGAGGCCTCGGGTGCCATAGATTGGTCGGAAGGCTTTGTCTTTTTGGCCACGGAGGTTCTTAGCTATCCTTCACACGTCGCCATCAATCAAGTTCTGTCTTGCCATAGTGTCCTCCCATGTGAACTTTTTGTGCTCGCGGAGGCGGGCGCTAACTTGGCGGCGCAAGGTCCTTAACAGAGCTCGATGATGTGGCGTGCGGTGACGCTGGTAGAGTCTGCGGGCGGCCTAGAAACGACGGATGAGGAGCTCCAGGTCAAGAGGAATGACTTCTGGATGAAGAGGAGGGGAGGTGTGGATGGTGAGACTATGAGTGACTTTGGTGACTGCCAGGGAGAAGGATGAGAGAGCATTTTCTAGGGAAGGGATGTCTGTGATTTTGGGGTTGGGAGGGATGATAGTGCCGAGGCAAACCTTTACGCTTTTCCAGTCAATCTCGCGGTTTGTACCTGCGACATCTTGGTTGGCAATCCTAGTGTTGATTTCGGCCTACACGGGTTATGATCGGAATGAAGTGCGTTGATTGATGTGAGGGTGAGATGATGTGGAAAATGTTTGACTATCGTAAAGTCGATGACAGAAGACTATCCTCCACTTAACGGATGATGGGTGGGTTGCCAGGGGCCCTGTACTCTAAGCTGAGGGTTCTGATCGATTAAGCGAACGATTGCTTTGCCTCTGCTGTCCGCGCGGTAACTGCAATGTCAACGAGGATATTTGGCATTGAAGTCACTCGCGAGGATCACACTGGGATGTAGGGCGAGGAGGGACTGGTAGTCAGCCGCCACAAAGGCTCTGGATGGGGAGTGGTATGCAGATACCATTAGTACCTCAGTACCACCTAGTTCCACAAAGACGGCTGCGGCCTGTATTTGCGGGATCTGGATTGGGCAGTGGACTACGTTCCTCCGGATGTAGATCGCTGTGCCGCCGCCGGGGGCACCTCGGTCAGACCGGTGGCAAGTGTAGCCCGGAAGACGGGAGGTGGAGTGTTGATGGAAGTGCGTCTCACTGACTAATATGGCGTCTAGGGCAAACCGGGCAGCAAAATGATGAAGCTCGTCCCTCTTGTCGGCATGGCCATTGGCGTTCCAAAATGCGAATCGGAAAGAGATACGAGACCTAATTTTGCCCGCCATTCTGGGTCGTCTGGTTGCTATCGACAAGAAGGGCGATAGCCTCAAAAACTATCATCATCTTGCTGGAGGAGTCTGGAGCTTGACGGAATCGTGCGAGGAGCTCCTGCAACTTCTTGTCATATGTCTGCCACAATTGTGACAGCCATTGGAGCAAGTCCAAGGTGCTTTCGCCTTGTTGAGTGCGGGAAGAGTTGGGGGTGGACCTTGGAGGCGTTTGCGTTTCCTGGGTTCCCCCCTGCTGGGGAGTGCTCGGCCTCTCAGCAGCTGGAGTCCTCCTGGGAGGGCGCGGCTGCCACTGAGGCTTGGGAGTTGGTTGGGGTGGAGCTTTTGAAGTCGTGTGTTTTGGTTGTTGTGTAGCCTGTTTTTTAGATTGCGACATGCGCCGAGCATCAGAGGGCTGTTCTTGTGCTGCTGCTGCATAGGTGTTAGCAGTGCCTGGTGTCGTGGCCTTGATGGATGTGGAGGTGGCTGCAGTGCCTGGTGTCGCTGTTGTTACAGGCGGTGCCGTGGTTGTGTTGGGTGCTGAGTTGCCTGGCTGAACCCTGCGGTTGCTGGTGTTGCTGATAATCCTCAGCATTATAGGGCACCTTCCATAGCACGCCACGTGGTCCCCCTTGCAGTTAGCACAAGTTGGGATCTCCGTGGGAGCGCGTTGACAGGCCTCACGTGGGTGGGGGCCACCGCATCGCAGGCATCTAGGGTTCCGGGAACAGAACTCACTAGAATGGTTAAAACCCAAGCAGCGGTGGCATTGTGCGGGGCCGCCAGGGCGTCGGGGTGTTTCGATCTTTATGCTGAGGTAGCATAATGACGATAACTTGTCTATCGCCACCTCAGGATCATCAGCCCGCTGTACCTTGACTAGGAAGAGGGGAATGGGAATTCTTGCAGTAGGGTTTTCACCCTGAGCAGGCTTCGTTAGTTGTTTAATGAGTTTGGGTTGTATGCCCTGGCGTTTGAGGTCGTCAGCGATATCTTCCAATGGCAGCCCTCTGATGATGCGACGGATGCCGCGTGCTTTGTCAACGGCTTAAGGTTGCTCAACAGGGTGGTCCTCAGCACACCTCGCCTGAAACCTGCAGTTATTTCTCTTTCTAATTATCCTGCATTCGGCGATCAGGGACGGCATTACTTCTTTTAAGAAGCCCATAACCCCCTGAAATTGGTGGAATGTGGCGTCTTAGTGAGCTAGAAGTTAAATTGCTACTAGGACCTGCTTATAGTGTTGGTTTGCAGCTGTGCTGGAGCCATCTGCCTCAACGTGAGGTCGAGTTCGCCGCTTTCTTTTACCGGCTACCACCTGAAATTCAGCGTCGTCCGCCTCGGAAGCCAAGGCAGACGAGCTATCATCTTCCCCCATATAGGAGGAATGTATAGAGAAGATAGAGGTCTTCTCTGAATCTGAGGAGTAATCTATGAGCGAATCCTCACAGGAGTTGCCAGAATTGGGTTCTGGTTTTTTGCCTATGCGCAGAGGAGAACGTTCCCGCGAGGGGCTGTCGTCCTTGCACGAAGCAGCAAGGGGGGGGGGGTAATCTCACCTTCTACTTTTCGTGTTCGGCGAGATTTACGTTTCTTATTGTGGCCTGACTGATGTCCGGTAACCTTCTTTGCAGAAGTGGAGGCCTTTGCGGAGTTCTGGGTGCCAGAAACTCCCGCAACAACAGTACTTTCTGCTGCACTTGGGTTCATGGTAAGTTATAAATTGCTATAAATACACAGGATAGGCACTGTGCACTGCACAGCTAATGTGCAGTGCACTAGCCTTTTTGTGTGTTGGTGTGGTCCAGAAGAGCAGGAAATGCTGTCAATGATGAGTAAAAGAAACACAAAGTTTTGTTTCTTGAGGGCTGCTACGTGGCCGACGCGAACGAGCGCGCCCACCTGTTGCTGCTGATAAGAAACTACGCAGTAGTATTTCCTCTGTCGTCCAATGACACACTTGGAAAATCAGACACACCCTCCTGGGTGAGATCGATGGTGGAGTAGCAAAGTAGCTGTACCCCAGCCACAGAAATGGCGTAAAAAACGATCCGCTCACTAGCTAAACCAGAATTCCAATCGAATTCTCCATATAAGCATATGGCACAACAAACAGACATCAGGGCCAAAATGGCGGCTGATGCTAGCGAACCAATCACGGAGCTTGATTGTCGGCAAATTCCGCCGCAAAGCGTGTTCATACTTGTATAATAGAGGGCTTTGGTTTATATAACTGTTTTACACTCTTTTCTTTTACGTTAGTAATAATATTAATTTAAACGTATACTATGACAATGAGTGCAGTATTGGTGTTCTGGTGTTGTGTGGAAGTCAGTTGAATGTTTCTTTTAAGGAGGATGTATATTAATAGTTAGTCCACACTTACTAAATGCGGAATCGAATGCTAACAAAAACACTAGCTTCGATTATTGCAGCAGAATGGATAAGAAGTGGACATCATTGCAAAACACACTCCACATTAAAAGGAGTCTTCCAGATTTTCGTCACATCAAATCAAACTGTTTTTGTAAATTCGGTGAGTATATTGTTATTGTTTAGAATATTACTATTCTTTTTTCTTTTGGACTATTCACCAGCCTTATTGGTATTATTAATAATTTTATATAAGATCAATTATGATTATGTTAATATATTGCACTTAATTTCTTTCCCTCGTCAAAACGATTGATTCGAATCCTAGTTAAAACCAATAGCTGCACAATTAAATGACATTGACAAATAAGCAGGATAGGAATTTTTATCAAGAAGTTGTTAAGTTAATTTAATGGTGAAAAAGTGGAAAAGAACAGAATTGAAAGAAAGAGGAATACCTACACATCGACAAGTAGACCGCCACGGGTGGTCGACGTCGTTAATGCACGGACTCGTGAGTGGGAGATCTGGGGTTCAAATCCTTCAAGACCGTCCTCCTGACTGAGGTTTTTTCCAGGTTTTCCTCAGTCCTCATAAATGGCAAATTCCGAGGGGTACCCTAAACTTAGACCTGGAACGTTTCCTTTCTTAAAAAAAAATCCTTTCCCAATATACGATGTCTCTTCAAAAAGTATCGCGAATTTTGAATTTCCGCGGGCTACGTATATTCGATTTTTGATTGTTTTGTGGCATTATGTTGGTACTCATGTCCCTCACTTATGTTGACAAGCTCGGTCATTTTGAATGTTCAGTTAATTGTTGACAGCTATTTTGCTTGGACGTGTTTTGGCTCGTCTTCGATTTTGCCTATTCCAAAAAATGGAACAAAGAATGTGTGTCAAATTTTGTATGAAAAACAAAATTAAGTGCGCGGATGCATTCAGAATGTTGACTGTGGCATATGGTGAAGTTACCTTGGACCAAAGCAACTTTTATCGGTGGTACAAATTGTTCTCAGAGGGTCGAGAAGATGTGAACGACGAAGAGCGTCCCGGACTCCCGAGCTAGTCAACAACAGACGAAAACGTTGAAGAAGTGAAGAAAATAGTATTGGCCAATCGTCGAATCACCGTTAGAGAAGTTGCTGAGGACCTAAACATATCGATTTACCAATGATTTGGGCATGAGACGGGTCGCCGCAAAATTCGTACCAAAGTTGCTCAATTTCGACCAAAAACACCATCGCATTAACGTTGCTAAGGAGCTGTTGAACTCTGTCCACGACGACCCAAATTTGCTCCAGAGGGTCATAACTGGTGACGAATCATGGGTTTATGGTTATGACGTGGAAACTAAAGTTCAATCATCCCAATGGATGCTGCCACACGAGCCAAGACCGAAAAAAAGCGCGCCAAGTTCGGTCGAATGGGGAGGTTTTGCTTACAGTTTTCTTCGATTCCAGGGGCGTGGTGAGTTCTTGCCACAGGGTAGAACGGTCAATAAGGAATATTACCTGCAAGTTATGCGCAATTTTCGCGAAGCAATCGGCCAGAAACGCCCGGATTTGTGGAAGAACAAAAATTGGCTTTTGCACCATGATAACGCCCCTGCTCACACATCGTTGTTTGTGCGCGAATTTTTGGGCAAAAACAACACGCTTGTGATGCCGCAGCCTCCGTACTCCCCAGACCTGGCCCCCTGTAACTATTTTTTTTTGTTCCCAAAACTGAAGAGGTCCATGAAAGGACGACGCTACGCCACGATTGAGGAGATAAAGACGGCATCGAAGGAGGAGCTGAACAAGATCACAAAAAAACGATTTTTTAAAGTGCTTCGAGGATTGGAAAAAACGGTGGCATAAGTGTATAATCTGGTGGGGATTACTTTGAAGGGGACAAAATAGGTATTCATGAATAAATAAATACTTTTTGAAAAAACACAAAATTCGCGATACTTTTTGAACAGACCTCGTATCATTTCATTTAATTTTATCACCAGTGTCCACCGCTTGCGGTGCCTCAGTAATAAAAACGGGGTTTAAACACCATTAAAAAAAATCTACAAGTAGACAATGAAAGGAACGTACGAACTTTGCGTTCTTATATAAAATTTGTTTATTAACTTCCTCTGCCGATATTTCTATCTGAAATATAACACGTTCCACTTTAATAAAAGTAATTAAGGAGTTTATGGTCACAATTGCCCTGGAGGTCGGTTTCGTAGTCTTCTCTCGTTGCATTTGTTTAATAACCGTCGCGTAGTTAACATCGGCCCCAGCAGTTTCACGTGTCGCTCGCTTTTCCTCTTGTTTACGGCAACAACATTCCATAAAGTAAACAGGTCGTTTAGTGGCGTGTGGAACAGAGCTCTTTAAATGCTGTGTAGCCGCTTGGCTGCTCTGGGGATTACACTCAAATGTTACTGTCAGAGATAGCGTTTGTCCTCTATAGTGCACTGCCTCCCCACACGGGCTGTGGGCTGCGGCGAACTAATCTCTTCTCAAATTTAAAACACAGAACTCCAGCGTAGTCCAAAAATAGGAGAGGGCAGAAAGTTTACAAGTATTTCTGTGTTTTGCGGCCAGTTTTCCCGTGTTTATAACCTGCTGGCCTACAAAGTCGCTTTTTGCCAGTCTCTAAGCATTGTTGTAACAGAAACAAATGACTAACTAATAGCTTTCATTATCATTTGTAATATTGACAATGTTTTACCGTTTATTTGTGAAGATGAAGACTTGTGCATTAATTCACCTTGCGTTTTTTTGTGGTTTACCCTAGTTACTTATGCGAATATATTAGTGCCAGCGAGGTATACTAGTGCTGAATGCGGTGTAGCAGTGGCTTGCGCTATTGAAAGGTTTTTACCCTGGCGCCTGGTGTGGAAGGGTCCTTTTGAGTACTCGAATTACTTGACTTTGAGGTGCTCTATATGGAAACGTTGTTTAGACCTTACCTGCGTCTACCTCACGGTCCCTGAGCCATAGAACCGGGCTGGTTCCAGTTGCCTCAGTGTAGTTTGTAATGCAAACTGCAAAGTTGGGAGGTCAATGCTAGACACAACGTTTTAAGAGTGGATCACTGGAAGCTGGACCGAATGACTTGGCGCGTGTAATTTGCGTATCAGCTTCCGTTCCTCAAAAAGTCGGTTTCTCAGGTACCGACCCAATAGAAACTCTTGGGGAAGCGTGTATCCAATGGCAAGAGGTGAGTTAACTAGTTATGCCTTTCTTCCTTCCTCCAGTAGGTGTTCTCACTGGGGCCATAGGCACATATAGCTGGCCCTTGAGCACGTTTGAAGTAACAAAATTTCCTACTCTGTACCTACCAATCGAAATCCAACTCCATCGTTCAACAGCTCATTAAAATTTTTCACGAACTTTGAGGAGAGCAGCTTCTTCGAGAAGAGCATAACACCGACTCCATTATCACCTATGAGACAGCATAGAGCTAGTTCTTTTTAAACTAATCCTTGAAATTCCCGGAGTTCGTGTATCTGTAGGTTGATATCTGAACATTCTTGGTAATCTATTTGCTGTCATGTTCCGCCTACTGTTTCCGACATTTCAGCAACGTATATCTACATCATTTGTACATTTTTGTTTCCATGGCATTATATTTTAGGAAAAAGAAATTTTTATGAACATTGTGCACAAATAATACAAAAATGTATATGAATATCAGAATGTCTATATTAATGTTCGTTTCATGTGAGTGTGTGTGTGTGTGGGAGTGCTGTCTTGTAACTATTGTTTTATTTTGTTGGAATTATCACAGAAATGAAGTATTTTACAAGAGAATGAACGATCTTGCGACCCATGCGAATATGATGAGCAATATATGTATATCTAGTTTAACTGGAATAACTACTACGACTACGACTACGACCACTACCACTACCACTACCACTACCACTACCACTACCACTACTACTACTAAACTAACATGATTTCAAAAGTTTCATTTAAGTGTTATCCGACCCATATTTTAATGTTGGTTTACAATTCCGGTAATTTTGTGATTTGACATTTTGTGCTAAAAGTTGTTTTAATGATTCGGCACAAACGTTGTTACTTTTATGTGTGTCCATAACGTTATCATGGTTTATAAATCATCCTAGACATTTAGAATTTCATATATGCTCAAGAAAAGTCCAATAACTTTTTTTTCTTACAAAGTGTTTCTCTTTAAATGCTATTATTTTAACTTTTGAGCTTGACATATTATGTTATAAATGCTATTATATTATTTAACTTACAGATTATGTCTATTGGATGCTTTAACAATATGGTCATCTACAAAGAAGTATATTTAGTTGTAGCCAATTAAATTTAATTTAGAAATAAATATTTTCTCGGGGGGGGGGGAGCGTTTGCTCCAGTGTAATAGAACTTGCCCAACTAACCATAGTAGTACATTAAAAGTCTTCCGGGCAAGAAAAGTTATGTAATAAACCGTTACCTAACCGAATTGTAAATTGAATTGAATACTTCAATACTTGAATACTTAGATTAAACATAATTTCCTAATTGACAGAAAAACTAATGCGGTACCGTGAGAACAAACAGGGAGCACATCACTCACAATGAACTGAAACGAGGTGATATGAATCATTGCCTGCAAAGAATGTGCTGTGTGAGATGTTTATTTCTCTTCAATGAAACACGAACCTGCTGACATTACAGCAACAGGCAAGCTGAGAAGAGGGAAAGGTCAAACCCCCTGAAGAAACCAAAGTGTGTCCTTGAATACGAGCAGGGAATGGGAGTTGTGGATTTGCAAGAGCAAGTGACAGCTTTGTTTCCCCTAATACGATGCACAGCTGGAGACATGTGCGTTTTCAACTGTTTCACACGATGCCTTGTAATAAAAATAAACTACATGGACTTTAGAACTAACATCAGCTGCTTCAAAGTGTAACCCAAAGTGTTTCACCCACAAACAAGGGGAAAAAATAATAACAAAGTAACACAGAGGTGTAGCTGGTACATTGGGGGAAAAGAAGCTAAAGTGGTTGGAAAAAAAAATGTTGTGTCGGCCTTGGAACTGTTTTGAGATCTACACTCAGCAATCATATTACCCCATCAAAATTGGCGAGTCAAAGCTTCCAGTATCATGCATGCAATATTTAAAGAAATAAATTATATTGGTTGATTTTTAAACATTAAAACACACTCGCGCAGCTGTACAAGGATTTAAATAAGATTTCCGAGGTAGAAAGTTGCTAAACTGTTATATACAAGCAAACGTTTCGTACTCTCATTTGACAATTAACTTCATGTGCGTGGAACAGTGGTATACTTGCTTCCTAAACCCAAGATAGCGGGTTCAAACCCGGCCAGGGGTGGATTTGTTCAGCATAAAAATCGGAGGTATGACTTCCTTCGGAAGGGAAGTAAAGCTGTGGGTTCCGTGTCGCAGATTTACGACACGTAAAAATACCTCAGGCCTGAAAAAAGAGACCTCTGAGCAAAACTGATCTGCCGTTTCATGCTCTGAATGGAATGGGTCGCTAATGATCTCAGATGTTAAAGAGCGTCCTTAAATAAGTAAAATCAACAACGTGTATGGAAGTGCTTGCAAGCTGAAGTAATTATATTTAGGCATCATGAAGTAACATAGTTCTGTTCAGCTGCTACTAATTAAACATAAAGACTTAAAAAACAAATTGTTAAACTTTTCCATGGAAATGAATACTAATTCTCAACTTTATTTTTCCTGGAGTTGATGTTCAGAAACAAGAACACAAGTTCACTCAGTTTCTACAAGAAAGTAAGGAAAGGGGAAGAAGAAACATTGCAACTGGCCAATACTGACAAATTTAACAAAAAAATAGGGTCATTCAACTATCTGATGTACAACGGTCGAAGAGGGGGCTGCCATCGTTTGCATTCAGCTGGCCTACACCAGAATTGGGATGGGCGGGCGGAGCTACATGAGACGTCGGGGGTAGAAACCTAGCGTGACAGTCCACTAGAGTCTAATAAATTCAAATTCACTTAAAAAGTTACGTACTCCACCATGTCGCGCAAAGAGATGGTGGAACTATCTTCATTTTTTACACATAACTGGCATCTGCTTATTAAATTAATTCTTTTTGAGAAACTGAATTGATCGGTTGACCAACTCTATTCGTTAGTTCGTCTAAAGGCTATAAACACTCTAATTTATGAGTAGTATTACTTCTTTTAACTCGATTAATTGGAATTTATTTTCAAATTATCTTCCGAGAACATGAACGAACTCGGTACGGAAATAACAATTACACTGGCCTGCGATGATTGTGCTGAAAATAAACAATTTATATGTAAAACAGCCTGCTAATTTCTAAAGTGATATCAGTTTTATTTCGTAACATTTACAGACTTTTTATTATCTAATATTCTATTGATTATATTACAGTGATAATAAGACAATAACAAAACATTAATAACTTTAGATTACACAAGTTATATATAAATGCTTATATAGAATAGAATTCATAATTCAAAGCAAAGCAATCTTTATTTATTTTCTTATCAATTCCTCTAGCATGTATTTAAAGTTTCCAGTGTGATTGGAGCTTATCAACGCATGGCCAGGAAGTAAGGCGAAGTGATTGCGTCGTAGCCTAAAAGCACAATGACATCAGTTAAAATTAATTAGCTGTAGTAGTTCGTAGTGTATTTGTTGTTTAGTGCAATATTTCAGTTTTTCTTTGTGTTCTGTACGTAGTGCAAGGGAACTAATAATAAGAAGTGGCTTCAAGCTGTGAAATATCAAGATTGCAACTAATGAACAATCCAAATACTTTCTGTTGCATATGTGGTGCGTACTTGTTAAAAAACAAAAGAATGACATTACTCCATTTATTAAAAAGGTATATTTTGCACATTTTAAAGTTAATTTTGGAAATTCATTTTAGAAAAAGTTAAATACCCGGAACATCAATGGCTATTGTGTGGAGATCTAAAAGTTTGTGGTATCTTAACTTGGTTAGCAGGTGGGCGTACAAAATGTCCTCCTTTTAGTACGAATGGGACAATAGATAGAGGGATAAACACTGTCAATGAAAGAATGGCCTAAGAGAAAAAGTTTAATGCTGAGAGAAAAAAAAATGTAATGCGTGTCAGTCTAGTCTGCTATTGCCTCCGCTTCATATTAAACTTGGTACCTTGAAACAATTCATCAAAACACTAGACAAGGATGCTTGTGCTTCAAGTATTTATACCGTAAATTTTCACTTTTGTCTGGTGCTAAAATACAAGACGGTGTATTTGATGGACTAAGATCGGACAGCTAATGAAGGATACTGACTTTTTAACGCTATGAACGATGTAAAACTTCAGGTATGGTTTGCTTTCAATGATGTTATCAATACGTTCCTTGGAAATGTAAAAGACATGCAATACGAAGAAAGCGTAAGAAGAAAGTGTAAGAAATATGTTACAGGCTCTAGGTTGCAATGTGAGTTCGAAACTTCACTTATTGAACTCTCACCTTGACTACTTTCCACCTAATTTGGGACTCATGAGTGATGAGCAGAGCTGAAAGATTTCATCAAGAAGTTAAGATATCAATGACGGTGGAACGAAGCAATGCTGGTGGCCTACTGCTGGTGCTTGAAAAGAGAAGATACGCAACCAAAACATAAAACGTAAATCAGCCTTCCTTCCACACAAAGAAACTATGCTGATCTTCAACCACCGAATTTTTTAAAAGTATGTACGTACCCATTTTGTGTATTAGATAGGAATACATTTTAATTTTGATTTTATGATACTCTTTATTTCACAAAAATATACTTCTTTTAAATTTTCTTTTTGCGATTTGTTTAAAAGCCTTACATGATAGGAGAAAATGGGCTTAAACATTCAAATTATCGTGCCGAAATTAATTTAAAGCGCAGTTCACATTTGAGACAGCAGTTTTTTTGGTGTGGGGCAGGCCAGTATAATGAAATGTGGAATAGAATAATTAGGCCTAGTATGACTAATTAACATTCCTAGGAGACTTTACCTTAAAATTAGAAAAGTGTTGTTTCTTTTACTGTTCAAAAGAAACTGAAACTTAAGACTAACCTAGCAGTTCTACCCGCTCTGATCCACGTAGCTCTAAGATGGTCTTGAGTATTAGCGTCGGTCTTCAGATAATTGGATATCCATATTTGACAATGCAAATATTAATTTAAAAAAAGAATCACTTAAAAAGACATGTCCCCCAAGGAAATGTTGGAAGTGCTTTCCTTCATTTCCCAAACTCTGTCGTCGATTAGTGAAACTTTTCATTTGTATGTTGGGTTTTTCGGAGCTCCAGTATCGATAATTTTGCGTATTAACAAAGCCGAGTAAGTAGAATCAAGCTTAATGAAATAGAGATCAATAAGTTTGCCATGCACGTTATCGATAATCCACTCACAGAATCTAAACCTACCACGTTAAGTTTTTGTACATTCGGTTTTAACTTAAGTAGCTTCTTGGCCGTTCTTACAGGGCCATAGGAAATTCCCGATTTCTGAGCAAAATGCCAAAGTGATTTCCTAGGGGAATTTTCTAGGTGATTCCTGTCGCCATTTAGATCTTCTTATGTAAAAATTATACGTCGTCGATTTTGTTTCTTATTTCGAACACAATTTAAGTTTAAGAATCACAGAACGACTTGGAACAAATCAGGGAATTTATCTTCGAATGTTATTTTGACAGCTCGAGATGAGTCTGTAATCTAATCTTTTAGCTTATCATTTTTTCTTCATTTCTGTCGTCGGTGAAATGCACAAAACTTGAAATAAGTTTGAACCTCTGTCTGCACATTGTATCTTCAAATAACTAGAGCAACGTATGCTGTAATCTCATCAACCATTTATCATAATCTTTTAGTTTCTTTCTTCATTTTCCATTTGCTTTGTAGCATTAGCATTTGGTTCTGCGCAAATATTTTCAACAAAAGAAATGCAAATACATGCAGTTTTATAGGCCAGCGCACACTAGCAAGCCGTTTTCGTCGTGCTGTTTATACGCCATTACTGTCTTATGCGAGTACATCTCGTCATAGAACTCGAATGGGCTAATCAGCTCCTACACAAGCTCGAATTCTCCTTGATTGAAACATTTTAACCACTCAACTTCCATCTCAAAATCATAGTATGAGAATGCAATTATTCTTTCTCGTAGCTTTTTATCTCACTGGAGGTATGAGGAGTTTATATGGGAGGTGAGAGTACATAAATTAAAAGAGTAATGTAGTAATATTAAGTAGGTTTCAATAGGAAACCAGTGAAAAAGTGAACTCGTGGTAGTATAGTGTTACCCCAACCAGCAATATTTGATGTTTAAATCTATTTTGTGAGTTCAGTAGGAGTGGGAATATTTCCGTAAAGACAATTAGGACAAGGAAAAGAAAAGAAAACACTCGCCTACTCTTTCTATGGCGCGACAGCTCGATATCGGCATTGACCGGCCGCATTGACCGCTGCGTTCTCTGCCTCCGTCTTGCAAAATTAAAACGCGGTTTTCGGAATCCAAGGAAGCTACTTGTTTATCAGGCCTCACGAGGTTGGGTGTATCCCCCTAATTTAAAGTAGGCACCGGGGATCTGGCCCGGTCAGCAGTCAGGAATACTGACTACTAATCCAAAGACACGGTCGCAAAACTATAATAGTTGTGACACAATTCAGTATTTGACTCATATATTTGCAGTAGGCATGCTAAAGAAATACACTGTACAGCAGAAGTCAATAAGTAAAGGAAACTACGTGCTTGGGAAATTACGTGATATCATCCTAGTAGATATTCAAGCTCTTATTAAATGTTTTAATGCTATTTCTTTGTAATAGGAAATGTTAAGGTGTTTTAACTATGCATGACAAATTTTGTAAACACAGCTGCATTTAAAATCAGTTTAATTTTCCGTACATTTCTAAGGCGTACTTGGATACCTTCTGGCTATGTACCACTTACAGAGAATAAACACAAACTTGCAGATCAACCCTTGGGACTCCTCAGATAGACTTAATGACAGAATATATATATTTCTGTCATTATTGTCATGATTAAGACAATTATAAAATGTTTCCTTTTATCAACTTAAGTAATTTATAATTTAGAAAAGTTTAACATAATAATAACTTTATATATTTTAAACCTAATAACACAGTGTTTATAAGCATGGAAAATAATTTGTATTATTACTTAAAATGTAAATTAATATGTTTAGTTCATTTTATGTATTTACTCATTTTAATTAGTTATAGTATCGCGGTATTAAAACTATAGAATAGTATAATGCTTTTAATTATTTAATGAATTAAAACTAACTTTTGAAACGAGTACACGTAAGTATTCAGGAAAGTAACATTTTTTTAATCTTTCAGATGTTGGAGGAAAATGTCAAGATTCTGTAGTCAGTACAAGGTCGAATTCCGAAATGGCCGTTCTTCCTGACAGGTTTTCTAAGTATCCCTTGGTCCTCATCAATGGCAAATGCCAGGGAGATGCCCTAAACTTAGGCCCAAAACGCTTCCTTCTCCCGCCCCCCCCCCAAAGTTCCAAAATTATCATTTCATATATATTACCAGTGTTCACTAACTGACATTTGGCCTTTAATACCATTCAAATAAATTACAATCATTTGCAGGTTCTTTCCTTATGAGAAAACGTTTAATGATATTCTATTAAGTTAACGTTTCTGTGCACAAATGCTACGATTCTAAGGCTTGTTCCGCATTTGAATGAACAATTACTGATATAAACAGGATTTTGCACTTCTCCCCAGTGATTTTAATAGAGACATTAATAAGTAATAAGTTTTGCAAGCTACGATGACATTGGGAACTGTGAATGAGTGATTGTATAGTCCATAATTATTTGGTAGGGGCATTAATATTTCAGCATCATTTCAGTAGCGGCTGACTGGATAAATATGCATGTTCTAAATTACTGAATTGTACTAGCAGTAGCAGGAATGTGTGTACTGCAGTGGCATTATTACAATAAAATTGAAAAGGCTCCCGTTTTCAATGAATCGTACGTGTTTTTACAATGTACCAAGTCTGTTTATTTTAATACAAGACATTAGATTATATATTATACATTCCATAATGAAACTTATTTCATGAATACATATATTTAACAATAAAAGTATAAAAAACATAAAAAATAGCATTACAAATGTTACAAACTCAGCTGAATTCATTCAATTTGTTTCCCCCACACTTTTTCCGCTTTTCAGACCTGGGGTGTCTCTCACTTTCATTAGACATTTACTTATTCTCTCTTTCTTGCTCAGTAAAACTGGAGAGGACGCAAAAAAAAAAAAAAAAAAAAAACCGTACACGCAAGGCCCACCATCGGCGTAGACGATACACTTCTGAGTACGTTGAACAATGATTAAGCAAAGTTTGCGAAAGTGTCCTTACCGGTTGCAGCACGTGCCGTTTCAATTTCTTGCCGAGGTGCTGTCAGTGTACCTGGTTTTCTATGGTTTACATCATCCTTGAGAGTTCCCCATACGTAGAAGTCCAACGGAGTTAGAACCGGAGAACGCGGTGGAAACTCAATCGGACCTCTTCGTCCTATCCCTTGCCTTGGATAGTGCCTCGGATTCGGTGCACCGGGCTTGTTGCTGTGCGAGGTCTCCCAGATCTGTCCTTGTGGACATCGCATACGGTACCATGAGTCTCAAATTTGTCTGGAATGCATGCAATTGTTACTCGCGTTGGCGGTTCTGTTCAGTACACACGTCTCCATTGCCTTTGAACTTTCACAACATTCTCAATTTTCCAGTACCACTTCAAAATTGCTTTCCGCTGTTCAAACGATAATCTTGGCTCCGTTTTGTTGCAGCAACGAAACGTAATGTGAGTCACATCTGTTTATAGAACATCATACGATAATCTTGGCTTCATTTGTTCATTGTTGATTTACCTATCACGTAGCCACGCTATCATAGTGTGTGTCAGTCACATATATTTACAGAACATCATACTACACATTATTGTTGTTTTTTGGTTCAACTTTGAAATATATTAAATAGATATCTACGTGAAGTGGGTATACATTTTGGCACCCTCGATATACCCTCTATTCGATCCGGTAAGGGGTGGTACTAGGCACTTTTCCCTCCGTTCTTCCCTAACTCTGCATTCGGCCAGTATATTTCATAGTCCCCCTTCTCACAGATGGTAAAAATTCTGAACTCATTTTCGTAGCCGCCCTTAATCATTCGCCATGTTCCCTAGTCTGACCCACGCGAGCCCCTTTGCCAATGAGCCTGGTTTTGTTTTGATGCACTGCTTCATTTTACATCTTTACTTCCAGAAAAACAATTTCCCTGCATTGCGCAATAGTCTACTGCTTAATCCATATCCGTTCAGCGGTTCTTAATCTTCCTCTAAGCGTTCTTTCTATTACGTGATCCGCTATCTAAATGGAGCCCAGTTCTGTTGTTTCCACTTTCTTAATTAAAGCAGTTTGCGGTCTGCGAGTGTGCAGTTCAACTCACTTACTTAATCCTCAATTTGTTTACTTAAAATATTCTCAAAGATATTTCGTAAGTGAAATTGCCGTATTGAAAGAGACCCAATTTCAATTAAATAGTGCTTTGTTATATGTCTAGACTATTACTGGGGGAAAATACATTTATTACAGTATTCCCGATGGTATTCATGTACCAAATGTAACCAACTTAAACTTACTTATATTACACCATTGCAGTGAGCGTGTGGTATATTTAAAATGATACCGACCAAAGACACATTGGCCATTTAGGAAAAAAAGTTGTCATAATCCACTATGCAGTTGATTATTTTAAAAATTGATACATAAAGAAGCAATAAGATATATAATGAATAAACAGGAAATTTAAAAGCATCGAATTCGTGATATTTGTTTTATCTGTGCACTATATCTCCTTGTTTTCCTGGTTATCATTGCCCAATTTTGCGTTTTAATTTTCAGTCTATTTTTGGCAATGAAAGTTATATTTTTAATGCTTAAAATGTCGGAGGTGGAATCATATCCGCGGATCTTAAACTAGGTGATGTTTGACAGACACTAGAAATTCATATATAATCTTTGAAACATTCTATGTGATTATATGCTTGAAATGTAACAGTCTTACACGCAAATGTAAATTTTACTCGTTTATTTTAAACAAAATTATTGATAAAACAACCCAATTATGGTGATTCTTATATTTTTTGATTGGTTTTATTTAAGGGCGCTCTTTAACATCTCAGGTCATCAGCGTCCCATTCTATTCAGGGCTTGAAACGGCTGACAAATTTTGCTCAGAGGCCTCTTCTTTCAAGCTTGAGGTTCTTTATCGTGCCGTAAATGCACGAAATGGGACCCACGGTTTTGCTTCCCCTTAGGATTTTTATGCCCGAAAAAAATCCATCGATCCTGGCCGGGTTTGAACCCGCGATCTTGGCATTTAGAAGGCATGTATGGTTACCACTGCACCACCAGGACCGACTAATTATGGTGAGGCGAAACAAATATTTACTTACCAATTCCCACTCCCTGATGAAATATTCTATATAGTACTGCAGAAATTCCATCGAATATAAGCGTGGGTTTGAGGTAACAGAAACTCTCGTAGTGCGAAACAAGCCAGGAAAGTTTGAGGAAAACTTTTGAGTAGAAGCAGTTCCGGAGGAAGCAAGAATTGCCTCTGTGTCACGAAACCTGCTCGAGGAACGAAGAAAGAAAGATAAGAGGGGTTTTTACGTAAGAAAGAATTTCTGGAAATGTCCGCATTACTCAACAATTGCCTTGTTAAAAGTGTGCGGTTCATGGGAGAGGAGACGTGAAGAACAAATTTCTAAACTTAAAAAGAATAAATAAAGGCTCGAGATAAGGAGGAGTTCACCGATGAAAGTATTTCTGATAGTGTTGTGTATAAAGCAGTACAGCCCCGAAGTTAAAAGTTCAGGAAGAAGGGGATATAAAGCTTAAATTATTCGGATAAAATATACTCACGACAGGAATGAATACGTTGCTTCTGCAGTTCGCTAAACTGTTTAGGTGTCATTAAATCCAATCATAAATCAGTGACATTAAATAAAGCTATTAGTGGTGTCAATGCTATTTATTGGCGCCTACAGTGTAAACCACCTTTAGCATGTTAATGCAACGGTATGATGTCAGCGAACTGTTCGCTTTTCCTTAATCACAGTTATCACATTGCCAATAGCGATCCTGGTCTAGCGGTGAACACTTCCAACTGATTCTTTTGAATTTCCGGTTTCCGTTCCTTTCTTTGGCCAGGAAAACTTCTTTTA
This sequence comes from Metallyticus violacea, assembly GCA_030762175.1. Taxonomy (NCBI): domain Eukaryota; kingdom Metazoa; phylum Arthropoda; class Insecta; order Mantodea; family Metallyticidae; genus Metallyticus; species Metallyticus violacea. The sequence continues at coordinate 108,199,859 of CM060840.1, read as the reverse complement.
TGCAACACTTTTTTTTTAAAGATAGGTTACTCCATTTCATCGACTCTTCCTCTCCCACATGGAATATATTGAAATACTTTCTTCGGCATACAATATTCCTTCAGGTTTTTTTGCAGAAGCACTGAGATTTTTACATATTTTGGTATATGTTCTTACAACATAATGTTTTACACCCAAATGCTTAATAACTATATATTTGTGCTGGTTGACATATCTGGATTCCTATCCAAATCTAACTTGTTAGTGTTCCTTGCGCATGTGCGTTTCCTATCTCATACCAGCACCTTTTCCTTTTAACTTGGAGCGATAGAAGAATGGAAAAAAAAGACAGTAACCGTCCTTAAACAACAATTTCTCTCTTTGGGTGCACCTTTGGATATTCTCGTATTTTGGTGCAATGCAGACGCCGCCGCCTCCTCCTCCTCCTCCTCCTCCTTCTTCTTCTTGATTGTAAAAAAAGTTTTTTTTAAAGTACTTACAAAAGTATTCCAAATCTTTTGGTTTATCTTGACAAAGTTTTGTTTAATATTTTTGCATGAGAATTTAGAATGATAATACTTTAGTTTTGGGACTTTATTCTTTGTGCTGTTATTCCTGTTATGGTTCTTGGACATTAATCATTTTATAGATGTAGAGTCATTATTTATATTACTGCACACAGATTTTGCGTTTATCTGTTCGAATTTTATATCCAATTTCTGTCAGTTGTCAAAAACAATTTAGTCTGCTACCGTTTATCTAACTTTTATTCGACGAGATCCAGATCCATCAAGCGTTTCCTTTACTGCTTTATAAAATTCAGATCCTTTCAGGGTAAAGAAGTGACTCAGGACTAAGGATATTAGAAGGAAGATCTAAGGAACTACTGTAGAAACTTTTTAAATACACTTTATAATCGATTTAGAATTTCTGTACTTGGCCTCTATAAATGGTATTGTTTTATTGTTGATGTTTCGAGATATTATTTCTATATTATAGTCAGTAATCTGTATTTTCTATTACAGTTCATTATTCACAAAAGTTAAGTGTCCATAGCCATTCCATTAACAGCAAAATCAGCCATGTTTTGATGGAACCGAAAGCAAAGCAGATGACAATGAAAACATTTGTTTTCCATTGTCATTCGTTTGATTTTCTGGTTCATTTTTTAATGATTTCACCGAAAAGGTTATGTGGAGCATGTAATTAAAGTGTCATCTTTTAACACCAAGAAAATTGAGGAAAATGAAAATAATACGCAGGAAGTTGCGACTCCATGGTTCGGAGGTCGTTCCTCCTGTGCATATGGAATGCTGGAGAAGCATTTCATATATAATTGAATTAAAAATTAATACAGAGGTAATGAATTCATTAGATTTAATATAAGTAAAACAATAGTAGCTTTCAAACGTAACAAAGTGTAATAAGTACTATAGCAAAACAATAAAGAACCAAAACATTCCTGTCATAATCAATACATATTTAAACTACATTGGAAGAAAGCAAGATTAGCTGTTTGAAATATAATACAAATAGCTGTCTATATCCCAAAACGCATCACAAAAGGATTTAAATCAATGCGAACACAAAGCTACACAGTTCCCGAGTGAAACATAATAAAAACATTGCTCAGAAGTTCATATATCGCACAGTTAAATCATCATTAACAAACTTATAAAGGCCCTAAAGCATAATAAATAGATAAAAGTCCCATTATATCAATATCAATGAAATACTATCTGTGTAATGCAACAATACCCATGAAATGTCAATATAATTGCGAATAATTAAGGTAATGTCGACCTCGAAAATATTAACAAAACGTTGAGAGCATCACGCAGAACGCAGTCGTTTAAAGAGAGAGAGAGAAAGAAAGAAAATAAAGGCAAGAAAAAATGTCCTTGGTCTTGCTATAAATATGTCGCATAATGTGTACACAGCCGTAAACCAAAAGAAGTTTATTTCACGAAAATACCTCACTTATCATTCGAAAACACGCAACAACCCTCAAATCGGGGTCGCAAACATGGCAACACGATACCTAGAAGGTTCGCAAATGATTACGTCAGAAAAGGAGCATAATATGGTTACAATGTCGCCGTACTGAACTTAGTATAATAGATAAGTTGCTTAAACTCAGGTTTATCGAAAAAGGTATGCTTTTATGTATATTATTTCCCATAACTCGGTCACATAAATTCTAACAAAAATCTCCCTAAATAATACACAAAATAGTATTAAATATTATCGAAATATTCCTTTTTACCTGAAATATGTGATTCATGGCAAAATGACCAATTTTCTATCAATTTTTTTTTCAAAGCTCAACAAAGATTGTACTATTTTTTTTAAATATTTTATTTAAATTAATATTTTGGCACTTTTGTTACATGTGTTCTGGGATAAACGTTTTATAAATATTACAATGAACTATTTCCACTTATGGTGATTACATTGTTCCTTCTCTCCGTGACATATTACGTTGAGCAGCACGCAGGCAACTCTGTTCTTACGACTGTTTAACGTTTCAACAAAGCAAGTACGCGGTATGGTTTCAGAACGTTGTCTTGCGCAGGAAGCCGGTGTCTCTACCAAGAGTGTCTGGTCATATCCACTTCGAAATCTTACGCTAACTGTGCAGCGGTATTTTATAAAGGCAAGGTAATAATTAATACGCAATGGATGGAGGGAAAAAGTATGGAAAGGGTTTATAATGATTTGAATATTATTTGTCATAAGAATATCTAAGAGTTCCTTACGTGTTTATAGCTAAATGTTAACATTTTGGTTACTGTGTATAAACGTAATAAACATTAATTTCATCCATTGCGTTTTTTACATTGCTAATTATCTCACTGGTGCCGCGCTTATAAATGTCGAAAAGGTTTAGTCATTGAGTTTGTATTATTTGATTCGGTAGTGACTATCTTTTCCCTGAACATTCAACAACTTTGTAATTTTATTTCCATTCTTTTAAACTCCATGAATCCCCCAGCTATTCGGCGTCATTTCTTTACTTTTCGTTCTGTAGGTGTATCTTGCTTTTGTGCTCCTGTTACTGCCGATGGATTTCTTTTGTAAATACTGCGTCGTCTAGGGGTAGCGTTTGTGACTATTTCTTATCTGTCATTCATTCTCTACAGGTTTAAGAACTCTTCTGCATAGTGCACCGTAACCATATCACCTTCACCATCATTTTCCTATGGGCGCCCGGCCTCAGAAGTCATCTACAACTCCACCATGCTAGGGGGAATGACTCGCAGATTAATAAGAATAAGGGGATAGCATTGTACAAAATTGTTGTAAATATTTGAAATATATGAGAAGAAATGTTTCGTAGCTCGTGTCCATAATTAAAACCTTGGCTTCAGTGTTGCCGTCTTAGTAGTAAATCCACAAGTAGACCTTCACCAGGCATCCAAGTTTCGGCAAAGTTTATCTCAGTCTGTACGAAACCAGTTTTAATACTAAGACGCGGCAGCTTTTAACTACTTTAATTTTCAAGAGCACTGTTTTGTTTCTCTACCATCTAGAATATTGTCCTTTTAATCATATTACATTCAAAATAATTGATTATAGACTTTTTGATATAAAACGTTAAACTATTCTGATAAAAATTATACTCTCTTGTTTAGCATAATAAAATATTATAGTTTCTTTCATTCTACGAAACTAGCATAAATACTTTTGCTAAAGTAAGTGATTACTTGTCTCAAAATCTCTGAGTCTATATAGCGGTTATTTTCCATTAAGTATAGTTCATAGTTGCAAAGATCTGTTGAATTCTAATTGTGTACACAGTACTATGCTATCTTTTTATACACTTATTTTAAAATAAACGCATTAACTATCTTCATTGCTGAGAGAACGTAGGTTTTCACGGCTGGAGTCATAGATGTAACTTCTGAGCTGTTGTGCCGTGGTCTGCTGTAATGGAGAATTCCAGACGTTTCGTCCGCAGCTACGGCTCCAGGCGAGGCTCCTCCACCAGCCGATCGACCACCGCTAGTCGGACCAACCAGCGGAGAGCAAGAGCGGTATAAATAGAGCGACTCTCACAGTCAACACTTTAGAAGCAGTGATACCTTTTCCGAGGAGACTCGTCCAGGCCAACTAAGATGTCCCGAGTTGCGGATGAAACGTCTGGAATTCTCCATTACAGCAGACCACGGCACAACAGCCCAGAAGAAAAAGGTAGTTACATCTGTCTTCAGTGCATTAAAAGAACCGAAGTCTGTCATTTAATTTCTAATGAACTGAACTGGTGTGTTAGGGAGAGGCTGGCTGTTGTGTCTAAGCCTCCAATGGGTGGAAAGACTAGGTTAGGGAGACAACGGGCGGCGAGGCACGGCGCCAGTAAAGCCCACCCCACCGACAAGGAGTTCGAGCTCCTCAGAACTCAAATGCTCGGGCAGAAACATTTCCATAGTGCAAGCTACCGTCACGCCGCTCCAGTCCATTTCGCTCTGGCACTTTCGACCCTGTAACAGAACCAACGGTATTAATAATATGAAACGGGCGTGGGGAGGAATTCGTGGAAAATAAATATTCAACTCAGCACTCGCGTGACCAGGGAAAACATCAAAATAACCCCCTGGCCCATTGCGAGTTCTTAAGAGTTACCGCCTCATTCGGTTCATTTATCGTTTGCTTTTATTTCCAACAATTATTTTCATGATACTATTCATTAGGATTAACTGTTTGGCAAATTTTCTGTAGCTATTAACAAAATGTACCATGCATTTCTTATTATATTTCAACAAGCATTCTTTCCTTAAATCTCAATATATTTTGTTGCAACTACACTAATTTCATTGTTCATTTCCAATAAAGCGCCAATATGAGTCTACAGAGTGCCTTATTAAGAACTTTCTCAAACCTGTATGAATTTTAATAATCATTCGAGGCTCATAAAATATGTGTTAATGATATACAATAGCTCGGGAACTTAGAAACTTTCAATTTATTTACGCAAGTGCGAAAAGCGAAACCATTTCCAACCTCTTTACCTCTTTGCCTTCAGCTGGTGATATGTTCAAGTCATTTTGAGATTACCGTTCAAAGTAGAAGAATATAAAACCGCCACTCAAGGTTGTACATTTGTTACATAACGATTATTAGTATAACCTTTAAATACATAAACACAAAGTATTGCGCCCTTGTTATGCTATAACGAAACAAACGTAATATAATTTCATTAATACTTATTACCCTATGATTATTAACTTATACAAGATACAAAACACGATTAAATAATCGTTATTAACATTTATTGGTAGAGCACTACTTATTACATAACATTTTCCATTTTATTACGAGGAAAAGTTTTAAATAATAATTTCTGGAAGTACTGCTCTGTGTGTGTATATATATACATATATAATATAAAAAATAAAAATAAAGTAACAATATTAACAATGCAACAAATTAACAGTAATAATAAAAGTAGATAAGGATAAAACACTAAGAAAAAGTCACACTTGAAATTGCTATATTTCGAACTACTGCGAGTTCTACAATGGCAAGAAGCTAGACCAGCTATATATATATAAATTAACAGTAATTATAGCAGTACAAAAGGATAAAACACTAAGAAAAAACCACATTTTGCTTATTAAGTTTACTTTGCTTTTGCGTGTTTTGCTTTTGATTTCTTTACTATCTATAAATTATTCTTTTAATGTTATTTCTTACTTTCTCTGTGTTTTCTAATACTTTTTCTTTTTTAATACATCTGTCGCTTGTCTTCTTGCTATAGAAGAACTCCACGAGTCCGAAATATAGCGATCTTAAGTGTGACTTTCTCTTAGTGTTTTATCCTTTTCTACTACATAATTACTGTTAATTTGTTACATTGTTAATAGTGTTACTTTATTTTTCTTTTTCTTTTACATTGTTTGCACCTCTGGTGTTTCTTTTAACTTTGCTTATTAAGTTCAATTTGCTTTTGCGTGTTTTGCTTTTGAATTCTTTACTATTTATAAATTGTTCTTTTAATTTTATTTCTCAATTTGTCTGCGCGATCTCAAGTGTGACTTTTTATTAGTGTTTTTATACTTTTGTACTATAATAATTACTATTAATTTGCTACGTAGTTAATAGTGTTACTTTATTTTTCACTTTCTTTTATATTATATTATATTATATCATATTATATATATACTGAGGGTGTCAAAATGTCAACACACTTCAAGCAAAGAAAAAACTGTGTTAACATAACAAAACTGAATTCACAAAAACAGAATATGATGGCCACTAATCATCTGTAACTTTTACAGTTACAACAGTTGCTTAAAATGCCCACCATCGGCGTCGAAAGTGTCTAACGCCCGTTTTTACTACTGACCCACCATAGGCGGCGACATTGATGATACATGGGATGAAATGGTATATTGCGAAAGGATATTTTTTAAGCAAGAAAGCGTTCCAGGCCTAAATTTAGGGTACTTTCCCGGCATTTGCCAGTTATGAGGATTGAAGAAAACCCGGAAAAAATCTCAGTCAGGGTGGGGAGGCCAGTCCTGACCGGATTCGAACCCCAGACCTCACACTCACGAGTCCATGCCTTAACGACCTCGGCCACCCGTGGTAGTGAATACTTGTAACTTCAAACATAACTTGTATTGACTGCACTTACCTAGGTTAGGTTAGGTATATATAGTTCAACTAAAATATTTTATGAAAAACCATAAATAGCACAATTTATCAAACACCTCTTTTCTATTATGTGAAAACATTTTGTAGCATATTTCATTTTACAACTGTAATGTATGCTTTTTGGATTTAATTGTTTAAAAATTATAAAAATATTCTATTTAAATTAAGCTTGCACACCAAAAATTAAATAGTTTATTATGATGATTTTTAGGAGAAATTGTGTTTTAAAAGTAGTAATTCCGAAAATTTTGAAAATATAATAACCTACGTTCATTGTTCTTTACACAACAGTACTGTCTGTATAAATATATTATTATGAAACAAGAACTTCATAAATACATTCAGGATATTCGTATATGAGACAATGTTTCGCCACTATAATTTAGTTACATTCTGTTGACCACATTACCAGTATAGCAAGCTCGGATTAGAGTTAATTCCCAATATTAAATTGCTGTACACTAAACGACAAATCTCTTCCTGAGTTTACCACATTAAAGATTATAGCGCATACAGACAAACCATAAGCTAATCTGTGGATTCCCGCAACGTATAGTGGATCTAAAATATTGTCCCGTCTACAGCTTTATTTTCGAATATGCTATTCATTTAAACCAGCGGAACATGAAGGAAACAAATACTACTTAAAATGTACAGGAAAGGCTATGCAGTGTATTATAGGACAGAAAATATGGTTATAGTATTGTAAAATAAAATTTTTGTGGAACTATAACAGATGATGTATTGAAAAAATATCAGACATAAAGCTCAAAACAAATATAAAATATACAATGTTAATTATCTTTTGACGGTTAGAAAAGTTTTTTCTATGTTAAAATCAAGCATTATCCAAAATGAATATATTTTCTTTTTATTATACTATAAAGTATGTTAGGTTTCACAAAACATTTTTCTAAATTATACATTAAGCATTTTCATTACTTAATATAAAATAGTGAGTATAATTTTTGCTTTTAATTTCACAGAAGAACATGTATAATTGCAAATTGATTACTATGGCATCGAACAAGGCAGGAACTTTACTAAGTAAAGTAATATTTATATTAATTTCTTAGAAATATATTGCAGATAATTTAATTTGTTAGAAATGTCAATATTTGAAAATATATTTAAACTATAGGAAATGTAAGTAAATGAATTATAAGGGAAAATTACATTAAAAACTTTCCATGCCAATAATAATGTTGATTTTAAATTTTAATTACATGTAGTTCATTCCAGATTTCAAACGCAATATCATTATGCCACCATTTTACTGAATTAAAGCAGTATAAAGATTGCACATTGCACTGTAGATTAATTAGAAAAGCACAACACAAACTTGCACTCGCTGTTCCATCGCGGCCTAATAGCGTGGGAAGTTGTACTTTTAATATTGGGAGTATTAACGCTGGCACAATTAAAATTGTAATTTACCATTCAAAATGTTCTCTAATCGAAGTATTTCTAACATGTCTTATTTTTAAATGTGAAATATTTTAAGGTATCTTTATACCTCTCATAACTAATATATATTTTCATGGCCTGTATAGATATTATTTTAATTTCTTAACGAAACGCCTAGGTCTTTAAGCGAGGAATTAAAGGGGGTGGGTTCAAAAATCATATTTTATACCATTTTAATATGTGAATTATTCTGTTTATTTTGATATGATTTTCATTTACGTTCTTTGGTTTATAAGAATTTAATTATATCACCACAGAACCATGGTTTTCCCCTCGCGATTACTTGTTCAATTAAAAGTCTCTATTTAAGGAACTATTTGCTCTAGAAGGCTGTAGTTTGTCTTACGTGATACACAAAGTTGCATTTAATCAATTAGCAGGGTTTGTTTCCATTACATCATCCTTTGTTGTTTTACACTGTTGGAGGGTTTTAGCTGGTGTTTCCCTCAAAAAGTTAGTTTTTCTGTAAAAATATTTTTTGCTGTAATTATTGAAAAACTACATTTTTTGCCTAAGTTTTCTCTTTTTTGTATCTGTACAAGTTATCATTTTGAAAAATTTACCACTTAAATCATGATATTATTATGATTATGTGAATTTACTATGGTACATCTAGGACAAAATGGGACAGTGTAAAACATTGTCAGGGAAAAATGAAAAAGCCAAAAATTAAAATAATTTATTATTTACTTCAGAGTTATGGTATAATAATGAAAATATATCTGCAAATTTCAATTATGTGCATCTGTTAGCTGTAAAAGTTTCATTTCATTATCTTTAACAGTTCTTGAGAAAATGGGAACTGAAGTTGGTAAATTTAACATAAAACTATGAATGAAATAAATTAAAACTAATGAAATTGATTACGTGGTCCGCCGGCATTCACCTTTACACATGAGGGAAAGAATTAAGGCAGGGTCTTTTGCTTTTGCAGTTGGCAATAGAGCGATAACCTTGCCAGCGAGACAAGGAGACGGTTTTCATGATGTGGGTATAAACTTTACAAATGTGTTCTTCTGTTTCATTTTTAGAATAATTTTCAGTTTCGCAATCCCCATCATTGACGTTTTAGCAAATGTCATTAAATACTTAACTTTGTTACTGTATAAACATAGAACTAATTTCAGTAGAGTAGAGTAGAGTTATAATTACTAAACAACACTTAGTTATACCCTATTGCAACATCTTGCCGTTTTTTATGTCCTATAGCTTTTAATTATTTTTTGTGACATTCTGGTAGTCTCTACATGAAAATTCTTAGTCTTTACGACAGTTGTAAATATAGTGCTAACATTTCACAGAACTTCCATCTGTAGACGCAGTATGTTTATTTATTTTATTTATTTGGCTTATTAAAGGACGGTCTTTAACACCTCAGGCTATCAGCCTTCCATAAATTCAAGGCATAAAACGGCCGATAAATTCTGCTGAAAAACGCCGAAACAAAATATTCGGGAATAGTTTAGAATATTGGAAACATTAATTCGGGCCGAATATCTGAAAATCTTTTCAAATTAATTCAGGCAAGTCTCAAAGCGAAGGGAAGGCACTTCAAACATCTGCTATCATGGTGAGTACAATGTTTGTGTTTATCTAGAGGGCGGATCAGAGTGACCGAGTCAAGTTACTGGTGTACAGACCGGAATGTCTTGGCATGCGTTCCCAGGTACAGACGGTGTGTAAGAAAACACACCGCATGGTGTTCCGTTTCGCAAACAGAATACAGGTATCCATAGACTACACACAGTCAACAGAGCAGGTAGGAACATCCGTGTGCTATTGGTGTTGGAAAGCCTAAGGAAAAACGTGTGCTAAGTGAAAAAACTTTGCGTCTTGTACTCGAGGTCGGAGAGAACTTCAGTAGTGAAGGAGAAATGATTACGTGTAATATGGAGCTATGAAATAAATGGAAATTATAGCAGAAAACACAGAGAATTTTATACAAGAAACTCCGTCAAAATGGATGCAAATTTAAATGAGACGTGTGCTGTGATGATTGGTGAAAACATCCCATTTAAAAAATTAGATAATTCACACTATCTGTATTTTATATGTAAAATTAGAAAATATTTAGCAGCGAGTCCACTGTACGCAAAAAGTATTTTCCCTCTTTGTACCAGAACGTTGTGAACAAAACCAGAAAAGAAGTGGGTGACAAAATATTCGTTAGTATGGATGAAACAGCAATTTCGTCGTAAATGTAGGTAGGAATGGAAACACCAAACTCTCCTGGGAAAAATGTTTACTAACGTGGGAGACGATAGAAAAGGAACCACGCAACAATGGCAAATGTATTTTCTAATTCCATGGTTCTTTTGTGGCCTAATGGTATGATAGTAATGGACGTTTTATTGTACCGATTTTAGAATACATAACTGTCACATGGGCCTTACGGCCGTACATGCGAATATCCTCCTTAGAACAATCAAAATGGTCATACACATACATAAATACATATATGCACATATCTATATACATACAAATCTACAAATACTTTGATATACTAACGTTTTCCATTAATACTTTTATATAAATACATAAACATGAATGAACCCTTACTCTTGAGCCTCCCTTCCATTTACTCACACCCTCCTCTCCAACTCCCCTCTTTTTATTATAGCCATTAACCTTCTCTGTCAGGTCTTCTCTAGAAATATTCCCAAATTGTGTGAGTATTTCGCATGCACCAACACTTCCCGGCAAATGTTCAAACTTCTATTGGAATTCAGAAATTGCGGTGATAAATGTTCATTTCTTAAAATCTCCGTTTCCCTGAATTCTGCCAAAATATGTCTCCAGGTATCGCTTTCTCCGCACAATGGGCAAATTCTTTCCCCGAGAGTATTAACTGTTTTGTTTCCTTTCCAAGCCCCTAATCTGAACCATGCGAGACCACTTCTTTCTTCTCTGCCACAGATATCCAAATAATCCCCCTCCCCTACACCGGATGTATTTGAGCCTGCAGGCTAAGCGATACTTCTTCTGGGCATTGAGACTCAATATCTACTTATCTGTATCTCGCAAACGTCTGTTAATTATTTTTCAACTATTTCGTGTAATGTCCTCCCCCATTAACCAAATATACACTAGTCCAATTTTATCGAAGCCTTTCCTTATTTTTGATGCCCGTTCCAAATTCCACCCTTCCCTTATTTGCTCCCTTAGACAGAGTGCTCGAAGAAGATCTTGATCCTCCCCGTATTACCTTAATCAGTAATTAATTGTTCTTATTTTTAAATTCATAATTTCGTTAGAAATACCAAACTCTTTAGGAACCCCACAATTTGCTGTACCTCTCCTACTTGTAGCAACCGTTTTAGAATATGTTTGTACCTGATTAAGATCCTCGGTGTTTTCTCACCCTCAAATTTCGGCCGCGTACACTACAGTTGACCTCACACCGCCTTGTATATTAACTCCATTGTAACGGTATATTAACAAGATGGGATAATTTTGGCTAAATTTTCGAGCAGTTTAGATTCCATAAAGAATAATTTTAGTCACTTTCCGAATGCAATATTGTCATTAGAAATTTCCATTTAGACATGCCAAATGCTATAAGCACATTGGAAAAAGTATCTGTAAAACTTAAGGAAACCAAAGCTGGAGAAGTTGCGAAAATTGTAAACGAGGAATGTGTTAGAAAAAAAAAATACTGGTTTTTGAATCGTGTGTGAGATGTGTTGCTGTAAAAAGCAACAGAACTTTTCAGATCAATAAGTGTTAGAAATACATTAGAAACTGATACAGTATACACCGCGACATCGAAAGTAGTTTCTCACGATACAGTTTCTGTTTAAGTGAGAGACGCAGAACGTTCACTTTCTACAATCTCCGTATGTACTTTATTGTTCACTGCAATGCAAAGACTAGGCAGTATTCTCCGCACACATATGTACAATACAGTGTTCTGTAATAGAGTAACATTCACAATGAAAATTAAACGTAACGTTTGAACATAAAAGCTAGATGCTATGTATTGTAATGCAACTATTCACAATGAATCACGTTAACATAAAAATAAACGCACAATTAAACGTAAACGTAGAAGCTTGCAAGGTCCAAGGTTTTGCGTCTATGTCTAATTTAAACTTAAGAAATCAGCCAATCTGAACACAGCTGCTCTGCTTGTAGAGCTCTATGGTAGAATTTATCCTTACATGCAGCACGGAAATCAAATGCAACTCTTGCTGCTGCAAGTCCCGAGCGAGGTAGTGACTTCCACAGATATAATAAGAATTTTAAGCGAAAAGCACCACGCACAGAATGTACAGTAAATGGATGTTTATGTATTTTCTGTTGCAATCAAAGGAGATTTTTACCACCATTACAGTGATTTATCCGCCCCTATCAATTTATATTCACAAAAAACTACCGGACCAATTGGTTTCTAGCATTTACCCGAGGTTAGCGTTAGTGTTATACATGAATTAATTGCGAATTTCAATAAGAGCAGATTTGTCACAGTTACAATATTTTATCCGCCTAACAATCGCCTATAAATTTATATTTAAAAGTTACGGAGGTCAACGCATAGGTTACATTATGATTAACAAAGAAATACATTTACACTGCGGCCATCACAGTAGTTCGGCTTTCTCCGCTGTCGCTCGGTACTTGCAGCAGCTAGCAGCAGGAGTTGCACTTGATTTCCGTTCTCCGTGTAAGGGCAAGTTACGGTAGAGAGATCTGAAGATCAGTGACTCTGAGACGAATGGTGCCAATGGACAAAAGATTAATTGCACTATAAGAAAGCTATCCTTGCACATATTACTTCAAGAAATTAGCTGCTGCACTTTGTATATGCATAAACTCTACCGCCGTCTGCTCAGAAGTAGAAATTTTCAATCAGCTGTTAATTGATCTTCACTTGTTCTTATTTTTGATTGGCTAATAGGTACATTTGCGTCTTTCAGTGAATGCCTACATACTACTAGGTTAACGTGTTACGTCTTAATTTATTATGTTTACGTTTAATTTTCATTGTGAACGGGGCCTAACAGTTAACAGCACAGTGTACGCGTTCTTTTTATACAACTGTACGGATAGTGCATGCATGCACCCATTGTTTACTTTTGGAGTCACGTCTCTGCTTCAATATAAACTGCAAAGTAAACATCTTATCTGATATATAACGAAAGCAACAAAAATATGCGCGCAATGCTTTTCCAGCCTGCGAAGTGATTTCGCTTGACTGTGGAGAAGCCTTCACGCAGCAACTTTCCGTTGGCAAAATCAATTTCCGTTCGGAAGGTTCTGTATATGCCGTTGCGAAACGTTGAAAAGCTGCAGAACAATTAAAAACAATAAATTAACATTGCAACATTTAAGAATGCTTTATAAAGTTTTAAGAAATATTCATTACAATTGTGACTTTTATATAAAATCTTTAAATATGTTCAATTTTGATATATTAACTGTAAAAGGTCAATGTTATTATTTCGAACACAACATTCTTCAGTTCAAACGTGCCCATAAAGTCCTCCTGTATTAAACAAAGGGAATAGAAAGTAACACTGGTCTTTGTTCGTTAGATACAGTCGTAATGTCTTGTTCCCAGCTTGAGTTTACGAACACTATAGTGCTTTTGAGGGCGCATCGTCTTTCCCTTTATAGCGCAGCACTATCACTTCCCGCAAGAAATAAAATGTTCAATTGAGTGAGACCAAGCAAGAAGTCCCCCTGCCCCTTTCAGTAATTACCATGCGGACAGCCATGTGACTTGCAAGTAAACGGAGATGAGTTTAATGCGTGGCCTAGCAACTCAACATCTGCTTCGTGTGTAACACAGCTACATATACACATGCATTTGAAAATATCGACAGTCTAACCTATCAAATAAACATGCTCCACCCCAAGTTAAAAAAACAATAATAAATAAAAATAAGTGAAATAAAAAAATATAAAATAAAATAAAAATAAATAAAATTAAAAATAAAAAAAATAATAATAATAATAACAACATAGGGATTGACAAGTGTACAGAAGACAGTTATTTAGCGAGGTATAAATTTTCATGTTGACAATTCTGCTATTTACTTATAGTTCCTCGGAAAAATTTTAAACCACCTGTATTAGGATGCCATTTTAGTTTTAACCAAACTTTTAGGTTTCATTTCTGGGTAATTAAAATTTAGTAATTACCCTTTACAGCTTATATGTTTTAAATATTATTTTGTGCAATGTTTTGTTGAAAGAGTGACTAGTCTTGAAATTAATAACTTTTTAATAAATTATACATTTTAATATTGCTAAACTTTTTGACACATTTTTATTCAAATACGAGAAAAATTTTTATTTAAAATACTTCTATCGCATTATAAATTTCCATAACGTCATTTCATTTGGAATTACAAATATTTAAGTATAGAGAAAAAACGATTCTGCTCTTAAAGATTTTACGTATATTGATATATTGAGACAGCGAGATTAAACTAGCGATCACATTTCACTTTACTCATCACCACTGCCCGTTCCTGGAATGCATTGCCAAGGGATGTCAGAGACTGCCAAACTTTAGAAGAATTTCATAAGACATTCTTTAATATTATTAGAAATAATACCCTAGATTCAGATTTCTTTTGTTACAATACATGTATTTGTTTGTTTTACTCTGCTGCAGAATTATTCATTCTATTACTTTTATTACTATCTGCTTCATAGTATTGTCAGGGTTTAATTTTATGTTTTGCTTGTATCTTTATTTCCACTTTCAGGATTTACATAGGTTGATATATGTGTAAATTGTCATTGCTGGTGCTTGTTGTGTATTATTGTTCTTTTAGTTTCTTATTTTTTCTTCTTCTTAAGTTAATATTTTTCATTGTTCATATTTATGTATACAATACATTTATTTATATACATAATGTTTTACCTTGGTCTTTATCTGTATGAGTATTGTCAACTTTACTGTCAATGTTATGATTGTAATATTGTCGCTATAACTTCATCAAATTATTATTAGAGTAGAGCGGAAGGGAAGGTCTAATGACCTTAGCTCTGCCAGATAAATAAATAAATAAATAAATAAATAAATAAAAAAAGATAATTTCAATTATGATTTATAGCTGGGCTAAATATATACAGAGGGTGCCAAAATGTATACACACTTTAAGCATAGAAAAAACTGTGTTAACGTAATAAAACTGAGTTCACACAAACAGAAAATGACGAGCACTAATCATCTTATATTTATACAGTTACAACAGGTGCTCAAAATGCCCAACATCGGCGTCGATACACTTCGGAGTACGTTGAACTACTGATTGAGCAACGTTTGCGAAAGTGTTCTCAGCGATTGCAGCAGATGCCGTTTCAATTTCTTCACGAAGTTCTGCCAGTGTAGCTAGTTTTCTACGATATGCAACATCCTTAAGAGTTTCTCAAAGGTAGAGGTCCAACGGCGGTTCGGTTCTGTTCTGTACACATGTCTCCATTGCCTTTGAACTTCAACAACATTCTCGGTTTTCCAATATCACTTCAAAATTGCTTTCCGCTGTTCAAATGATAATCTTGGCTCCATTTTGTTGTAGCAACGCTAGCATTACGTAATGTGAGTCACATCTGTTTACAGAACACAATATGATAATCTTGGCTTCATTTGTTTATTGTTGATTTACCTATCTAGCAACGCTATAATAATGTATATGAGTCACATCTGTTTACAGAACATCATGTGATAACCTTGGTTTCATTTGTTCATTGTTGATTTACCTGTCACGTAGCAACGCTGTCATAATGTATGTCAGTCACATATCTTTACAGGACATCATACTATACATTACTGTTGTTTTTCAGCCCTACTTTAAAATATATTAAATAGTTATCTACTGTGTCGGTGTGTATACATTTTGGCACCATCTGTATATCTGTATATATATATATATATATATATATAAACTCATAAAAAACACTCAGAGTGCAATATAAAAAGGTTCACATAAAACTTCACACTAAAAACCGTAAAATTGAACACTAAAATCACACTATATTTCGAGCTTGGCTCTTGGTCACATGATGAAAATGAACTGAGTTCATTGTTCAGTTCAGTTCAGTTCATTGTCAGTTCATTTTCATCATGTGACCAAGAGCCAAGCTCGAAATATAGTGTGATTTTAGTGTTCAATTTTACGGTTTTTAGTGTGAAGTTTTATGTGAACCTTTTTATATTGCACTCTGAGTGTTTTTTATGAGTTTTTATGCTTTTTAGAAGTTTTTATTACTCTATTAACAGTATATATATATATATATATATATATATATATATATATATATATGCTTGCTATTCTTGTCTAGGAGCGTCTGGCGTTTTTTGGTTTAAAGAAAAGTAATTGATAAAAGTGCGATATGTTTATTTTATCAAATATGGGAAAACTTAGTGACAAAATCAGTAAAATAGCTAATTATTGATATGCAGAAAAGTGACAGATCTAATGCATACAGAGTGGTTACGAAATCTACCAACAAATATTCAAAGTTATTACGGGACGTTAACATAGTGTTTTGATATAAGGAATCCATGGTATCCAGTACCTTATTATAAAATAATTTGATGTTGATGTGTTAGACACGTATTATTTACCTTGGACCTTGTTGATGGGGTCTCATAGATTACAGAGAAAACTAATCAACCACAGGACCTGGCTTCGTACTGTAGGTACAATATCACGAATAAAAACAGCTCGTACTAGGAAAGATAACCAAAACATTACAGGAGAAATAAAACAGGGTTAACCTCGTATTTATTTGTACACTGCTTTCCAACGTTGTACTGTTTCTTTTACTGTGGCTGTTCAAAAAGTCGACCGCCATAATTAGACAAACTGTTACCATGCAATCATTCAAATAATACTGCGTAAAGTAAACATATTGCCACGCCCCTTGATTGCTTTGCTATAATTATTATGTTTTTAAGACAGCATGTATAGGAACTAGTTTCACCTAAAATAAGAAGTACTAGGTTGACAATAAACATGAAAGTGAATTAATTAAAAATTTTTTGCCTTTTAGTAGATTAGATTATAAGATTTATTATATTCTTCCAGCTATCAAAGAGGGTTTACAATGACCACATACTTCCAAGCAGGGGAAGGAAGAAACGCGGCATGTCCTGTTTGTTTGGCAGTCTGTTCCCATCTCTTTCCTCATGACTTGCTACATATATGAGAGGATTCCCAGCCACCAATCGGGTTAAAGCACAAGCTTTGCTTCTGACCACCAACCGCCGCCACTAACGAACTTAAAGGTCGTTTTGCCTGCAGTAAATAACGAACAGGCTACAACAATACACATGCCATATCATGCAATGATAGTTTAGCACATTCCATGTAAAAAATACACAAATGAAGTTGAGTTTAAAAAAAATAATAAATGAAGGAAATGCATCTCCGGAAATCATGGGACCTCATCCAACATTCCTGAATAACTTCTGAAAGTTTTTCAGTAGAGTAGTGTCACATTAGATGTGAGAAAATATGTGGCAACAACATTATCACTAAATGTAAGGACAGAGATAGAATTGTTTACATAAATTAATCTATAAACCATTAAGCAGCATTCTAAGACAATACCTATTGCATCATACGCGCAATGATTTGCAATAAAAATAAAAATATAAATTGAAATTAAAAAAAATTAAATGCACTCAGGTTTAGCAGTAAAGTATATAACAAGCCGATTATATGAGAAACGATACAAATAGCACACTGTTCATATCAATGTTTCTCGCAAAGATCATATCGATTTCCTGAAGAAGTCGGCGAGGCAGCTGAAATGTAGCTGAAGTAATCATGCTCTTATCATTTGCTACCTGTTGCTTACATGCCCGCTCCCGTTTGTGCTTCGACATTGTGATATATTTCTCTTCATTCAACTTAACTCGCAAAAATTCCAAGTTTAACTTGTCGATTGCTGATGTTTACTAGTTATAGCCTGTTCATTACCAATCGTTTGACACCACTGCAAATGATGTATCGCTTCGCAATTTCGTGTTGCTCTGCCTTGGCTGCCGCGCGACCCGCCAATGTGCGCCTAAAGGATGTTGGTCTGGTATTTTTACCCTTTTTGCATGTAGCCCTATGTAGCAAGAAAGACTACATACAGCGTATGAAAGATGTAAATGCGGGATTACTGTTCAATATAATAGTTTTTTTATTATACATTAATATTTTAAAACCCCCAAAACCGAAATAACATATCATTTTTATTATATGCACGCCCTATTGGAGCTCATCTAAAGGCTTGATCGTCTCAAAAAGCACTGAATTCTTATCTTTGCGTTGCTTCGGGATAAAGGATTATTAGTCAATGGAAGAAATACATGCACTGTATCTTTCTATATGTTAATGGGCTTGACCATATTGCACTTTCATATTCCCCCTTTTGGAGAAAATTTAATTTTTCATTTAATTAGTAACCTTTGTGGTATGTTGGTTCCACAAGCCTGGAGTTGCAGCTTTCTAATGCGCAGTTGTTGTGCCTTTGTGGTTTGCATGCAAGAAACACAGAGGTAACAGCCCATCATTCTTTACTATTACCAAGGGTATTCTTTATTTGCATAACTTGTGTGATGATAAAACTAAAACACATTAAAAAGCTTAGACTGGTAAACATTCGTTCATTGGTTGAAGAATGGAAACAGTTGTATGCAAAAGTTGTATTGATGGTGTGAACGATTCAAACAACGATGTCACGAACATAAATAAAATTAATTTTAGGACCTTAAACAATTAAGTAACGTGAATATTAGATTTAATACATTTTTTTCAGGATTTGTCTAATTAGAGCAGCATTAGTTTTAGTAAACAGTAAATGACTTTCCATAGCTGTGATGGATATGAAACATTTGAAACAAGATCAATTTTAAACCTATAAACCAAAAGAAGTCCCTTAGAAATTTAAAACCGTTATTCAAATATAAATACTGTTTTGGTTGAGAAATAAACGGCAATTAAAATAAATTATGGAATGTATAATTACCAAATAAATTATTTTATATATGAACAGATGGGGCACCTTAATTTTTGTTTACTGTGAGCAGATGAGGCTACTAATATCGCGCAGAAAAATGCTAAATAAATTAGTATTGCAATATTTGGATTCTAGTGGAAGTGTAGTTGAGAGGTCCGTGGGATTTTAAGATAATTGAGGATACCCTAAAGTCAGATGTACTTTTTTCATTTAACGGAGGACATAATTATTTCTGTTCAATTGTAAATCTAAGCCTGTGGGTAAGTGTTAAGAGAGAGTTACGGTTATGGTGGAAGTAATATTCTGCAGAAATAATTATATTAAATTATTGCTACAGCATTTATTAAAAAGGAATTTGTAGTTTGTAAGTTAAATAAAATGTCTTATTAACATCCAAATTGGAGATCGGCAGTGGAAGCTAAAATGATTTTTGGAAGAATAAATATATTTTATTAGCAACGAGATTGTTTAATGGATTCTCTTGAAAGTTTGATCTAGTCGACTTGCGCCTTTTATCAAATGTGCATTTACTTACGAAAAGAAGTTCTGTTGTGCAAAACAAATGAAAAAAGAAATGCAGAAAGGAACGTTCCCAGCTTAGCTGATTCGTGGTAATATAGAGGGTGCTAGTTATGTTAAAACCTATATCATAAATACGCCCTATTCAATACTACAGCCAACTTCGATATTTCGTTATATTATGCTTTCTTATGCTTCATTTATATTTACGTATAACATATCACTCGCCCACCGAAATAGGTAGTAGACATATTAAGGCACAGACTATGAACCGAAGGTCTGTGAATCGAATCCCACTAGAAGCATCCTTCCTAAATGAGGATTTTCACAGGCATCATTAGGTACTATAAATTGCTTCTGGAACGCTTCCTTCCCCCAAAAATGCCTTTCGTAATTTATTTGTTAATTTGTATATCATCAGATAGACATTAACACAAATTATTCGCTTACCTGCAGTATGTCCAACTATAGTTTGAAGTACAATAACTCATGACTCAAGAAATTGACTGCAACCATTTACGTATCTGAATAATGAACATAGCGACGCTTTTAAAATATTAATATTAAATTTAAAAAAGAGTGACGGGGACCAAATTTAAATCTAAGTTATGAAAATAACTAGATGTGTACATCTATGATAATCTTCAATTAATTCTTTCACACATATTTTACAATCCTTAGTTATGCTTAAACCAGGGACTGCAGGGCTGAACCCCTCCAAAATTAGAGTATTGGCTTGTATAGTTTTTATTGACGAATTGATTTAGCTGGTGTGCCATCTGTTAAGTAGACAGCCGAATACCAATAGTACGTGAGGGCTGGCCTATCTTACGCAAGCGCAGTAATGCTTTTTCCAGTCAATGTCGGGAAGAGGAGAAAGGGGGGAGGAATCCTTCATTGAGTTTTCCTTATTGTGTAGACTAGCCTTGGTCTTTATGTCTGCCATTTTCTGGGACATTGTATAACTTGGAGCCCAAGAGCAGATGACAACAAACGTAAAAATACATGCAATTGTTAGAGATCTTCTTATAATTGTTCTTCTTCATCATCTTAGATTAAGTCATATGCCTGTCTCCAATCTAGAGATTGAATATTGCGATAATATTTAATGGTATAATTATTTTATTTTGATGTAAATACCATTTACGATGCCTTATTATTTTCAAAACTTATTTTTAAACTAATTTAAACATATATTATTTACGAGTTCCATATAAGTTGTTAACTCTTAATGTATAATTGTTTTCCCGCACTTTCTACAAATTGCAAACTGTAGCAGAATGGCACGGTATCTTAGGAGAATTGCATAGAAAGGGGTGGTAAAAAGTTCACTGAAACATCAAGAATCCTTTCATGAATGATTTATATACAATGCACAGAACAAGGACTAGAGGACTGAGCTTACATACAAAGGGCGAATCATGAAACATAAACTTCTTTCGATATTTCTTGGAATTTAGTATTGATTGTTTCTTATATTATTATAGTGACAAAGCCATAATTTTGAACATGAATATATATTCACACGAGGATAGGTCCATAAGTTTCCGGCCTAGCCGATAAGGAATATCGCCTTCACTAAATCCTTATCTGTTAAGCAAATAATTGCAGCTGTACCTTCCGTTCAGCTGTGTTCAGTTGTTCAGATACAGTTTCATAAAGAAGGCTATGTGTAAAAGATCATGACATGTTCAAAATAGAGTACCGAGCTGTTATTAAGTTCTTCACAAAAGAAGGATTTACTCCGAATGAAATTAAATAGAGATTGGACGGTGTATATGGGGAAGCATCCCCCCTCATGTTCTACCGTAAAAGAATGGGCCAAACTTTTTCGAATGCATCGAGAAAGCATTGAAGACGAAGAGCATGCAGATTGGCCCTTGGAGATGCTCACTCTTGAAAACATCGCTCTTATGGAAAAAGAAATTAGGGAAGACCGGCGGCTCAAAGTTACAGAAATAGCAGCGAGGCTGGGCCTTTCTAAAACAACAGTCCTTCGAATTATTAATGAACATTTAAACATGAATAATGTTAGTAACTACACTTCTTTCCTCAATCCAAAAGCAGCAACGAGTCATCTGTTGTCAGACATTTTTGGAGCTCTGCCGTGGCAACGAGAAAGAAGTTCTGCAAACCATTTTTACAAGAAATGAAACTTTGACTATTTACTATGATCCCTTGTCCAAAAGAGAATCAATGGAGTGGCGTAAACCTGGCGAAGCACCGCCTCTAAAGGCCAAGGTCACTCAGTCAACCAGGATCATCGCCACAATCTTTTGGGACTTGAAGAAAGGAATACTCTTCATTGACTTCAAGGAGAGGAATACCACAGTAAATGGGGAGTACTATGCTGATCTACTGCACAGACTACGTGCTTCCATCAAAGAGAAAAAGCTGAGTGGTGGTGTGCGCCTTCTTCACGACAACGCGCCTGTACACACAGCCCTTGTTGCAAAGGAAGTTGTGAAGAAATGTGGCTTCAAGGATATCTACCACCCACCCTACAGTCCAAATATAGCTCCCCGTGACCATTTCCTCTTCTCAAAACTCAAGGTGGACTTTCGAGGAAGGAAAATTAAGTGGGACGAAGAAGTGATGGATGCTGTTTATGCCCATTGCAGACGAGACTTCTGACCACTTTTGGGCAGGGGAATTTGAAATGTTAATTCAAAGATGTGAGAAGTGTATTACAATAAAAGGTGACTATATTGAATTGTGAAATATAGCTTTTATCTTTGTCATACCTAGAAAATGGTTATGCCGGAAACT
>CM060840.1:108090000-108172500 GCA_030762175.1 Metallyticus violacea | reverse complement strand
TACCAATAGGGAACTCTTAAGGATGTTGTATACCATAGAAAATCAGCTATACTGACAGCACTTCAGAAGAAATTGTTGCAATCTTTCGCAAAAGTTGCTCAATCAGTAGTTCAACGTACTCAGAAGTATATCGACGCCGATGGTGGACATTTTGAGCAACTGTTGTAACTGTAAAGGTCTAAGATGATTAGTGCTCATCATTTTCAGTTTGTGTGAATTCAGTTTTGTTATCTTAATGCGGTTTTTTCTTTGCTTGTATTGTGTATAGATTTTTTTTGTCACGCTTTGTATTTACTTTAAATATAAAACGTGTCTTTAGGTGCAGTCATTAATGTACAGAAAGTAGGTTTTTAATAGTTAGTTTGATTTTTCTCGTTCACCAAAGCTTCCTGTAGTCACCGGAAAAAATTATTGAAAATAACGATTGTTCTGCTATCTGTTGTCCAAGTCATTTAAACCTTTATCAGGAAACTACAGAATTAAACTTATTGACTCGCTTGCAAACTACAGACTTGCTGGTATTGCAAAATGTTGCGGTTCTCCAAAGGAACAACCATCTGCTAAATTTTGGTTGCCAAGAGCAAATCCGGTTTACGCGGAGAACCACAAAAC
The DNA here is from genome assembly GCA_030762175.1 of Metallyticus violacea. Taxonomy (NCBI): domain Eukaryota; kingdom Metazoa; phylum Arthropoda; class Insecta; order Mantodea; family Metallyticidae; genus Metallyticus; species Metallyticus violacea. The sequence continues at coordinate 108,171,888 of CM060840.1, read as the reverse complement.
CACCAAAATCGGAGCGCTGATCCTGCGGCTCTAATGTTACCATTTATCTTTCAATTTTAGCTTTTGAGATTGAAGCTACTGCATAATAATGCTAGGACATTTGGAATGTTTAAAGACCCGATATTTTAATGAAAAGCATTTATTAAACTGGGATTGTTGACTATAACATAGTACTTATATATGTGATGTTTATGTATATTATCATCTTTAATTTATTATAATAATCGTGTGGTAACATCTCTTTTCCCTGAAAAGATTACATATCTTATTTTGAACGTATTTTAAATGTAGGAACTGCATCTTTTTTAAGCTTTTGTTATTAATTATTAGACTCCATTTTGTTTCAGGCACGGCGTCAGGAATTGTGCATTGCTATTATATAATACACATTCTGTTCAAAACTTTACTGAAAAGAAACGTTTTTCATGAAGTAAACCAAGAATGAATGCACAAATTTAAATAAGCTTGCACCAGCGGTATACGCATGTATCCAGTATATAAATGAACACAGTAAATAAATAAAAATAAATTAATAAAATAAACAAAAACATCAGATAAGATGTAAGAACTGGGTAAATTATTTATTAAAACATCTAACAGCACTCTGGCTGATGACCTACAGATAGCGTACCAGGAATACTTTTGGAATAATTACTGGACATTTGCCATTCCGAAAACACCTTCGGACGACGCGACTCTCATAATGCAAATGCCGGCAACGCACATCTTACTGGAGCGTGAGGCTCTGGAAAGACAAAGAATTTCTCCATGAGGTTACAATCCTTTAGAAGATGTAGGAAATAGTTTAAAACTCATTAAAGCTCTTGACCTGGGTAGGTCCATAAGTTTCCGGCCTCGCCGATAAGGATTATTGCCTTCACAAAACCCTTATCTGGTGTCATACCTTATCTGTTAAGTAAATGATTGCAACTGGAACTTCCGCTACGCTGTGTTCAGTTGTTCAGATATAGTTGCATAAAAGAACTTATTCCAAATGAAAATAAACGGCGATTGGACGGTGTAGGTATGTGGGGATGCACCCCCCTCATGTTCTACCGTAAAGAATGGGCCAAACTTTTTCGAAATGGTCGAGAAAGCATTGAAGACGAAGAGCGTACAAGTCGGCCCTTGGAGTTGCTCACTCCTGAAAACATCACTCGCTCTTGTGGCAGGAGAAATTATGGAGGACCTGAGGTTCAAAGTTACAGAAATAGCAGCAAGGTTGGACCTTTCTAAAACAACAATCGAATTATTCATGAACATTTAAACATGAATAAGGTTAGTGCAAGATGGGTGCCTAGATTTCTTTCCTCAGTTCAAAAGCAGCATCGGGTCATCTGTTGTCAGCCATTTTGGAGCTCTGCCGTGGCAACGAGAGAGAAGTTCTACAAACAATTGTTACGGGAGATGAAACTATGGTTCTCTACTATGATCCTTGTCCAAAAGAGAATCAATGGAGTGGCTTAAATCTGGTGAAGCACCGCCTCTAAAGGCCTAGGTCACTCGGTCAACCAAGAAGATCATGACCCAATTTTTTGAGACAGTGAGGGAATGAATACTCTTCATTGACTTCAAGGAGAGGAACACCACAGTAAATGGGGAGTACTACGCTGGTCTATTCCACAGATTACGTGCTTCCATTAAAGTGAAAAGGCGAGGAAAGCCAAGTAGTGGTGTGTGCCTTCTTCACGACAACGCGCCTGTGCACACAGCTCTTGTGCAAAGGAAGTTATGAAGAAATATGGCTTCAAGGAAATCGACCATTCACCCTACAGCCCTGATATAGCTCCCAGTGACTATTTCCTCTTCTCAAAACTCAAGAAGGACCTTCGAAAAAGGAAATTTAAGTGTGACGAAAAAATGATGGATGCTGTTTATGCCCAATTTGAAGTCAAGATTTCTAACTATTGGGGGGGGGGGGGGGTTGAAATGTTTATTCAAAGATATGACAAGTATATTGCTTTAAAGAGTAACTATATTGAAAAGTGAAATATAATTTTGGTCTTTATCATACCTGGAAAATGATTAGGCCGGAAACGTTTAAGCCTACTACCCACGTAGAATTGATGGACCCTTGAGTCTCAAGTTTCAAGTTGTTTTGTTGCACAGTCCAACAACAAGCAATCTTTTTGTAGCATTTGTTATTTGTTATTTAATAGGAATGCAAAGATAACAGAAGAATTCACACTGACGTGCTACAAAGATCTTAATATTAATCTCAAAGGTCATCCAATATAGAACATATTGAATATATTACAGACTTTAGCCCTCGTCTCAGTTGATATTGCGATGATATTTCACCAATTATTTATTACTTCCATTTGAATTATGTGTCTGGTCTAAAAGCACAGGAAATAATAGGGGCACTGCCTCTTGGATACTCACACTCTGTGGAACCCATTATTATTCCACCATTCATAATGAACATAGAACAAGCAACTTGAGTGAAGGGTTTCGTAATCGTTTTCAGCAAGTAATGGGAAGGCATTACCCCGGTTTGTATTCAGCTATAGCAGAGCTGCAGAAAGAACAAAGATATTCTAAACCGATTATTGATTTTTGATGAATGAGTAGACAGTGAGACCAGTGTCTGAACGGAGGTGGACAATGCTTAGAAGAGAATTAAATGCATAGTTTTATTACGTGAAACACACAAAGGAGAAGACCGTAGACTTGAATATCTCTGGCATATTGGACACGATTTTCCTTTTTAGTACTTGGCAACTTACAAATTATATCATTACAAACAGCAGTAGTGTAAACTCTAATATTCGCAAAAATTACTTTTGTAATCGGTCTTTCGGAAATATCGGATTTTAGACTTTATGAAAAAGTCTGAGCTTAAAACGAAGATATCACCATTGTCTGGTCAAGGTCAATATTAAATACCAAATGAATATCAATAGCTATCCCATTTGGAACTTTTTTCATATATTAAGGGAATTATTTAACTTCATTCTACTGTGATGAAACAAACTAGCTTACAGACAGAGTCGCAATGGCACCATTAAATATTTAATAACTTAATACTTTTCTTTCGATCACATGCAAATGTTTTAACTGACTAATATTTGTCATATTTTTCACAAGCGACCAATTGTTTATTCATAATTGTTTTACTTATCCATTTATTATTTTTAGTACAGTTGAACACCCACCTGTTCTACTGATACATCACAGGTGAACTATAATGATACACGAGATAAAATTATAAATTGGGAAGGAAGTATTCCAGATCTAGGTACTACTCCGGCATTTGCTTTTGATGAGATCTGAGGAAAACCTGGAAAAACTTTAGTATTGGTGGGAATCGAACCCCAGTCCATGCCTTTAAAGACCTCGACCCTCTTGTTGGCCCCAAATGTTATGCATGTATCAAGTATAAAAGGGTGCAGCTGCAGTTTAAATATTTCGCTCCCGGAAACATGAATATGTTTGTGACTTCTGCAAACTGTTTTACCATTACCTTGGTTCTTCTCTGTGAAGAGAGTGTCTATAATTTTTTCCCAGTATGTTGCAATATTATATTCATGTTTTATTGCGCAATACTTAATTTGGAACATTTAAACATTAATAAAGACAGAATAAGGTTACGAAGTAGTTTATTTTTAAATTTTGAATTGCTGCAGATAAAAAATTCGAATGTTTTGTGTTTTGTCACGTAATTGTTCAAAAATGAAGCGCTTACCAGACAGCTATACAAACTACATAAGATATACTAGTTACCCATTATCAATGTGAGCCAAAGTTGAGATTACATATTTACATTATTTGCTCTTTTTTCCCTTTCCTTTGACCCCAGTAACGGCATATATGAGGGTAAAATGAGCCCGCATTGAGCGCAGTGTAAGTTTTTCACACACTGTTAATAATTCATGAATGTCAGTGTGCATAAAGCTACGTGTAAATGAAACAGAAAATAAAGAGATTTCACCCTACAATATTTGCACTAGTTTGTGTAAGCGCTAGTTCAAATCTGACTATTGTGTTGCATCATCGATCGATACTTAGCATTGCATTGAAACCTAAAATCACTGAAATGAAAGTGACTTAGGGGAAATGAGCATTGGTTGATGATGAAGCTAAGGGGTGTATCATTCCGTCAGTAGGAATAAAACATTTAGTGCCTGTGAATTCAAAACACTCCAAAACTTCTTCTTTTTTGGAGTTTTTCGTTTTCGACCACATCGTACTTTACTTTAAGGTGAAATTGATCCAATCTCATTTTATTTTAATTATATTATCTACAGCACCCAAACTTACATTAAATTCAGCTGCTATCTATCTCGGATCAAATTCATGGACCTAACTTCCCTTCTTAAGTGTGATATGCATTATAAATAAAAATATGCTTGCTAAATAAAATGCTAAAACAGCTAGAAACGTAAGAAATTGCTTAACTTATAATACAAGCAATAAACCAATGACTACAATTAATACCGCCATGGGTGGCCGAGGTCGTTAAGGTGCGGACTTGTGAGCGGGAGGTCTGGGGGTTCGAATCCCGCCAGGACCGTCCTCTCTGACTGAGATTTTTTCCATGTTTTCCTCAGTCTTCATAAATGCCGGGGAGTTACCCTAAACTTAGACCTGGAACGTTTACTTTCTTAAAAAAATTCCTTCGCAATATATCATTTCATCTCATGTATCATCAGTGTCCATCGCCTGTGGTGCCTCTGTAGCAAAAACGGGTGTTAAACACTATTAAAAAATACAGTTAACTATCTCAATAAATGATGCCAATATTGCGGTGTAGAAACTGGAGAGAAATAACTTATAAAACTAAATGCACTTCCTTGTTCGCATTAATTCGCCAAGACTGGGTAGTTTCTAACTGTTTTAAAAAAAATGCACATCGCCTGTATGGGCAAGGTATTTTTATTTCTACATTTTAATGCCTTAGGGAATTTGTGAAACTCGCTCCTTTGCTGGATGCTCTCCCATTTTAACTGATGCAGACTGTGAAAGTTTTATTTATATTCGTACATGTAAGTGAAAAAATATTATCAGTCTATTGAACTTTGCTGTGTCTTTGCTTGTGTTAAAAGTCCATTTTGGGATTTAGAGCAGAATGTAAATATTCCTTTAGCTCTGTAAAGCTTAAATTACATTTCTTTCTTGTGTAAAGCTGTAGTTTGTCCTTTTCTGCATTAACCACTACCAGAGTCGGGAGAGACTGTTGTGGTTGCCGTAACATGCCGGTAGCTTTAGAAGCAAACTCAGAAAATGCGTTGTGACTCCAGTATTGGTGGCTGACCTCGGCAAACAAGGAACGCGCACTTCCAAACTGCCGCGGGTTATTCCCTCTTCATTTACAAAGAATGAGGACCCACATATATTTCCATCCTCAAAGGACATGACTTTTAAAAAGCAAACAATCGGTACCGCTAAAATTTGCTCTTGGTCACATTTTTTAAAGTTTTAAAATAAAAACACTTCAATTGAAACTATGAACTTGTTTACCAAACCACTTGAGTAAATAAGAGGAATGAAAAAGCTTTTCAATAACCCCAGTCACCTTTGGACTAGAAAAGAAAGGTTAGCTCTATAGATTCCTCATTTACAGGTTGTTATTGTTTCCAAACACCTGTTGCAATGGCATGATTAGCGTCTTTCAGTAATTATTCATTACAAGGGAATCCAAAAAGAAATGACATTATGCTATATCAGTGTTCCTAGTACAGATTATTGGAATTCTTGTATTATGGTATAAAGCAGCAATTATTTTATAAATCTACATCACTGAAAGTCCCGAAGTGACTTTATTTTGTAAATAAAGTGAATATTTACTTTTAGGTGCAGCAGAAACAATGACTCAACTTAAATCGTGCACTATTGTTGGTCACAGCTTCTTAGAGAGATGATGTTTGCACATTTGCCTAGTGTAGTTCAAAGCATTTCCTGTACGCCGTATTACATGACCTTGGCCGCTCGCTCCGCCCCACAGTACTATTTGAGAGTCAGTTTGGTATGCAGGTCGAATGAACATGGTGCGTTTGCAATTGAAACGTTTTCAAATGTGTTGAGTCGTAAGAACGCAGCTTTTGTTTCGGCAACAAACAAGAAGTCACCCACAGTTCGCATTCCATAAACATGGCAACAGTAAGAGCAGCTTTAGAGCAAAGTCCAACGCGATCAGTTCGTCGGCATTCATCCGATATGTTAAGGTCTTGCTCTAAAGCAACTCTTACTGTTCCCATGTTTATGGAGGTGACCTACCAGTTGGTTTCTTGTTTAAGCAGACGTCATGAACTGCCTGATTCATCTCGTAATCGCCATCCGTGACGGAACTTGTCCATTCCGACCATTGTCGAAATGTTGCCGTAACAAACGCTGCTTTCTTACGACACAGTCACCACATTTAAAAATTTTCGATTGCAAACGCACCATGCTCATTCAACCTTCACCCATACTGACTGCCGAGTATGTGCAGCGGGGCGAGCAGCCAAGGTCATGTAATACGGCGTATAGAAAACTCTTTGAACTGCACTGCGCAATGGTACAAACATCATCTCTCTAAAAAGTCGTGACCAAAAATAACGCAGATTTAAAATGGATTGTTGTTTCTGCCGCATTCTTTAGTAAGTAATTCTACTCTACAAATGTTCAGTATCACATGAACAAAGATGTTTCGTAACAACATGACATCTCAGTTCTTTAGGACATTACATGAAGTTTGTGAGAGGGATCAACCATGTCAAACATTTGCATAGGTGAAAGCATTTCGTCAAGAAAGGGAGAACTGAGAGCTCAGATCACGTACTGCTAGACCTGTCGTTTTAACAGCAGAAGACCTGTGCTAGACATATGTGAGCATTTCCACGTGGCTTGGTACTGCAGCACCGTATGTTCATAAACTTTCAGTATAGAATCTGAAAATGGGGAAATGTGTGCCCCGTGGGTTCCACACAGCACGAGTCACTGACAATGAAAACTGGTAGCGAAAGGAGGAAACAAGACTGCATCTGGGGAATAAAGTGAACTTTTCTGAGACCAGTTGACATCCAAAGACCTTTAGATTGATCATTGTAAGAGAGATCCAGAATCTTTTGAATAGTGTTTAACGCCCGTTTTTACTACTGAGACACCATAGGCGGTGGACACTGATGATGCATGAAATGAAATGATATGTTGGGAAAGGATTTTTAAGGAAGGAAACGTTCCAGGCCTAAGTTTAGGGTACCTCCCCGGTATTTGTCACCTATAAGGACTGAGGAAAACCTAGAAAAAAACCTCAGTCAGGGAAGACGGTACTGGCGGGATTCGAATCTCATACCTCCCGCTGACGAGTCCGCGCCTTAACGACCTCGGTCACCCATGGCGGTTGTGCAGAAATGCTGTAGATGAAGTACGCCGCCTTCTAAAGAATTACAATGCAGGGGATGTTATACCAAAAGTAATCTAAATAAACAGAGTGCAAAACAATGACTATATTGTCTTTACTTTTGAAATGCCCCAGTACGGAGCGCGTCCACAAAGTAAGTTTCCCTCACGGCGAACAGATAGCAACCCAAACACTGAGTAGCTAGTGCGTGCCTAATAGAGTAAAGTCGGTTCTGGTGGTGTAGTGCTAACCATGCTTGCCTTCTAAACCTAAGATCTTGGGTTCAAATCCGGCCAGGATGGATGGATTTTTTCGGGCGTAAAAATTCTAAGTATGGCTTCCTTCGGAAGGGAAGTAAGGCCGTGGGTCCCATGTCGTACATTTACGGCACGTAAAAGGACCTCAAGCCTGAAAAAAGAGGCCTCTTGACCAAAATTAGTCGAATGTTTCACGCCCTGAATTGAATGGGACGCTGAAGACCTGAGATGTTAAAAAGCGTCCGTAAATAAAACTAATCAAACAAAACTAGTAGAGTAATGATGCTGCAATCGAGTGCACCACGTGGTTCTTCCCGTCTGCTCACAGTAGCGGTTGAAGATGGTGATTGTTATCTCACTCCCTGCCAACTGTGGCGGGAGTTCTGCATTAAAATTTTTGGACGCTCAGAGTATGGCACCAATCAAAATTCATCGTCAACTGTGTCAGGTCTATGGACAGGACGTCATGAACAAGCAAATGCTGCTTCGCTTCAGACCGTCGGCAAAGCGTGTATGATAGGAGCGCAGTCGACGGTCTACCTTTGTTTCGGCAGGTGAACCAGGTGCAGGAACGAATTATAGAGAATCGTCGTTACGATTACGGAACTCAGCTGTCATTTCCCGCAGATTTCTCGCTCCTGTTGTTTCGGAAACTGTGCGTTAGTTCGGTGCCGAAGCAAGTGACATCCGAACATAAACAGCGCGCAAGGGATCAGCATTCACATTTTTGCAGGGAGTTGTGTCACATCTACCCTACATCTCGAGAAATTCCTGTGACGGAAAAGTGCAGAGGCTGTTACCAGTGGTTCCGATCCCAGGCAGCAGAGGGAATAAAAATTTTTATCCTACAGTATGAAAAATGACTCAATTCCGGTGGAGAACATGTTGAAATACAGCTCAAACATTTCTTTATCTGTTCCAATAAATATTTCAATGAAATTATATTTTCTTTCTGTAAATGTGCCCAGGAAAACTTACTTTGTGGAAGCGCCTCGTATATCACCGAAGTTTTTCTGTTAGCAATGAAATTTTAGAAACGTACATAAATAAGAAATAGGTCAGAATGTGGTCGGAGATAGATCAGTGTGCCCAACAAAACGAGGGAGGAAGAGAGAATTTATATATATAAAATAAGTTGAAGTACAACGCCCTCACGAGAATTGATTTTTAAAGAAGGGCGCATAATAATAATAATAATAATAATAATAATAATAATAATAATAATAATAATAATATGTTTTATATAATCGTTTATAAATTTAACACAATAAATATTCATCATTACAAAACACATTCATCCAAAAGAAAACAAAATTAAATTAAATGGAAAGTTTACCCAAAAACGAAATAAAATAACATCAATCAACATTTATGTAAAACACATAATACAGAATTTTTAATATTACAATATAACTCATCAGAAATTATACCAAAATACTTTCCCTAGATTCCCAAATACATAAAACGAATAATTCCTTACCTACTCTCACAAAATCACCAGTACATGTTATAACACAATAAATATTAATATATGAAAACCTTAGGTTTTATAGCATTATAGAAATTTTATCCAAAATGCCAGAGATTGATAAAAACAATTCAAGTATTATGAATCAATACATTTAATCCCAAACACAAACTTTAATCAAAATCCTCAAAAGGAAATATGCATTAAAATAATTTACTCAAAGGAATTATTATTATTATTATTATTATTATTATTATTATTATTATTATTATTATTACCGCCACGGGTGGCCGAGGTCGTTAAGCCGTGGACTCGTGAGTGGGAGGTCTGGAGTTCGAATATCTCCAGGACCGTCCTCCCTGACAGAGGATTTTTCCAAGTTTCCCTCAGTCCTCATAAATGGCAAATGCCGGGGAGGTACCCTAAACTTAGGCATGGAACGTTTCCTACCTTAAAAATAAACCCTTTTCCATATATAATTTCATCTCAAGTATCATCAGTGTCCATCGCCCGTGGTGTCTCTATAGAAAAAACGGGCGTTAAACACAATTCATTCCCCCCCCCTTTTTTCAAAGGAATTATACATTTTATCCAGTTTGACAAAGGAATTTCTTAAATATATGTCAGAGTATTTCCTGGATACATAAATATCTGAGTCAATGGATAAATGAATTTAGCATTGGCCGCTGCTCTAACAATTTTTAGGAGAACAAATTGAAACCTGCCCACCTCTTTCCAATTCAATTCACTGTCGCTCTCCAAAAACAAGCGGGATATCGATGTAAGAAAGGTGACGTGATAAATCAAAACCGTACTTGAATGACAACCACGTGCTCTAACCAATGAACAAGCATATTTCTAGAGAGAAAGTTTCAGTAATTGAATGTCTTAAGGAAAATTTTTGAATATAACGACACGCACCTTAATTCTACTCAAAATAAACAAAATTCCGCGCAAACAAAACCTTTCTCTTTACTTTTTGTGAGTCATGTATTACAGCTAATAGTTCAAATGATATTTATGTGCTCCTCTGTGAAGTTATCTAATACACGCCAAATTTATTTCCAATTTTTTAAAGCAAATGCTTTGGAAGTTGTTCGCCTGAAATCAATAGCTATACCTCAGTGATATTACTTTATTTGCATCATTAATGATCCCCTTCGTGTAACATCCAGCTGACTGCACGAAGCTTCTGGTTTTGAATCTACTATTAGTTGAAGTTTCAAGTTATGCAAAAAATATCATTCACCAATCATATATCTTAATTGTGACTTAAAAATTATTAGTTTTGCGTACTTTTTGTACATATGAAGACTAAATATGAGATTATTTCTGTGGTGGACAAATCTGTGTACTGTAAAAAGAGCTTTAATTTTGAACAAGTGAAAAGCGCGTTAGTGACGGGACATGATTTTGTTTGTGGAATCAGCTCGTCTTTTGTTGTTTAAGAAAAAATGCTTGTTTCGTGATTAACAAGATATAAAATTTGTAATAAGTAGAATATATCAGTTGATCACCATTCCTTCTAATTTTCACTAAAGACAAACAAATACGTCATTATACTTCGAAAATGCAGTCAAAAGCTATTTAAACCAATATATCGGCAGTGAAAATTCTTGATTAAAAACGGAACTGCAACTGCTAAGCGGATTTTCTCTGCTTCTCAAATGCAAAATAAATAATGAAAAAACGCTAATAGTCAAAACAAATAAAGACTAAATAAATATAAATAACATAATACTCTTCAAAGGGACTATGAGAGGGGTATTGTTATAAATTGTTTGCTGTGAGTGAAACTGCGAAATATTTGTCCATTAAAGGGCATGTTTTACTTTGTGCCAGCTTTTTGTTTTTATTGGTTACGGACTCTGTTCGGTTAAAGAATGAAAATAATCCCATCGCTGGAAAGTGTTTGTATCTACGTACGGATCTCATCGTCTTCTTTGTTTACCAATTCTTCTATCCAGAAAATTTATTTTTTATTTTTTATGAAACTTCACCTTTCTGAATTCCAGATTTCTTTCCTTGTCACACAGTTAATAGGATGGGCTTCACAGTACTTTCTAACGGTCAATATATTCACAAGTTTTGAAAGAACGCAACTCAGAATGTTTTCGTAAGAAATTATTAATGAAAATTAAATGTTCATTCAAGGGAGTGCATGTGAGCTCGGGAAAAAGTGTACTATTGTTTCAAAATAAACAGTGTAGTTAGTCGAAATAAGATCTTATATTCCTAAAGAAAGTGCCTATTGTAATCGTTTTCATGTATTTTTTAGAAATTAGAAGAAATAAAGATGAACTGACACAGATAATGACTTTTAATGTTAAAATTTAAAAAAATAAAATAAAACCCCTTATCAATTTAATGAAATTTAATTATAGTTCTTAAGAACTGGTCTGGCTGAATTAGTATGGGAAGGAGTTGTAGTTGATAACGCAACAATAATCGATCGTTCAAATTCCATTTGCTAGATGAACATTAATTTGCAAATGAGTACCTAAGTATTAAACCAATTATTTAAATGTTAATTCGGCATGATAAAGCAGGATTTTTGAGTGTGAAGACGGAGAAAGGTGGAGATGATTTAATAAGGTGATTAATGATGGTTTGTCAATCGTGTTTGGAATTTTGTTATTTGGGAAGAGGAAGCAGATTCAAATAAAGGGTTAATCTCAGGGTTGTATAGGGGACGCAGTCACTGGATTCTAGATTACGGGAGTGAACGACCTCGTAATCTCCTATGCAGATTTCATTGCCCTCTTCTCGTTCCTCGTCTTCACGCCTCGTTTTCTGCTCCAATTAGTTACGAGGAGGCGAATCTCCTCGCTACCTCGTCTTAAATGATATTACTAGTGCTTTTTTATTTTGGGAGACGCCTCGGCGTTCCCCGGGTGAGTTCAAATAAGAACAATGGATCAGTTACAATCAATAGTATGTATATGTTCCTTTATTGAACCACGTTTTATGCCTGGGAAACTAGTACTACACTTGGTGGATTCAAATTATTTATCTCACTCGGTAGAATGAAGCTTGTCAAAGTAGCACAAGAAATTGAACGGTGGATAACTACAATATGAACACTGACTAATCTGAAGAATATGACCCCACTGACTGACTATTGACTGGCTGCACTGACTGACCACTAACTACGAACACGCGGCGTTTCGATGATTTTATTCTAGTTTAGTTGGTCGGTCTTCCGACGCCGTTTTTATTTAAAGTTCGCTGAAATTCAAACATTTAGATTACTGTTCTTTCCTTCTCATTTGTGATTTAAATTTCGCGTCTTCTAGGCCTTTGTCACTTGTTGCGTCGATTCTCTGACCTAACTACGCAACGGATGCCATAGGGGCTGTTGCAGTGTCCTTGAGGAGGAAACTAGCCTAACGGTTCTGAAAAGAATTCTGTTTTTCTCCCCTTGCGTAGCCTTTAGAAAATTCTCCAAGGTTTCATGGTCTGGGTCGGGGCAAGCCATAAACCATCACTCCTCCTTGACAAATTTGTGCAACGCTACTTTCCCTGTAATATCCAAGAAACTGTGAATGCTACCCTCTTGTGAGAATTATGTTTGATGCCTGTATGAATTTATATGCTATCACTTCTGATTAATTTATCTTAGGGGGTAGGGGAAATCCCTGTTTCAATGATATCATCAGTAGGGTTTGTTTTATTTGTAGCGTACTCAACCCAGAGTAAGTAATATTTTAAATATGCTGGAAAAATAAAAGAAGATAAAGCTTTTAAGTAATATTGGTCATTTGATATAGATTATTTTTATAGTGAATGTTAAATCAACTGAAAAATAGAATTTAGTATAAAGATAAGTAATATTCCTAAAATTATTGTCCAATGGTTTTTTTTTTATTAAAAAATTGGGCAAGAAATTTTAGGGGTGCGGGTTAAACCCAGATTTGACTCATTTTAACCTAGTTGCTGCAAAAATAAATATAAAGAATAATTTGCAATACCTGGCAATATTTAGAATAATATTCTTGAAATAATTAATTTTGTATTTATTCCTTGTCTTTATTGAAAGTTTTTACATGGTACATTACCGTTTCAGAGAGGACATACGATCTTGGGCAAACTGTATTTCATATTCAGTGCAACAGAACTTATTTACATAACTAAATTGGCAAATAGAGTTCTATAGTGAGAGAAAATCACTTGACTTTACTTTGGAATCAGAGTATCCTCATTTTAATTAGCAATAACCTCTCTGGAAATTATATGGTTGGACTTAACCAGGGAAGAGGGCGGTAGGAATTTAATCTCGAGCGCATATTTTGTGTGTGCATATCTTTGGAGTAGAGGCTGTGCGGTCTGTTCAAACGAACGCAGATTTTCTCTTTCAAGCGTTTAAATGCTTAGTGTTTGTTTGCACAATTTTCGCCACTGGGACGTAAAAGCAGCGCTGGTCTTCCGTGAACATGGAGGATGTTTTATTGTTTAAGAGATAAGGGGGGAAATGGTATGCTTATGAGATGCATTTAGCTCGCATTTTATTCTATTTTTATTTCATTAAATATTTCCCAAATTCTTAAGTGCAAATTATTATTCTTAAATCAAAATATATAAACTTGTGTTTGAGAATTATCGCATATTTTTCAGTTTATACACTCGTACACACTCCCGGAAGCAAAATCCATAGCGACCTGCTCCTCGACTTAAGTCCTTTAAGCAGGTAAGCATAATCTAGTAGTAGCAGTAGCATTAGCAGCAGCAGCAGTAGTAGTAGTTTTTTATTGATTTATTTACGGACGCTTTTAACAACTCAGGTCATCAGCGTCCCATTCAACTCAGGGCGTGAAACGGCCGATAAATTTTGCTCAGAGGCCTCTCTTTCAGGCTTGAGGTTCTTTTTCGAGCCGCAAATGTACCACACGGGACCCACGGCTTTACTTCCCTTCCCAAGGAAGCCATACTTAGGATTTTTACGCCCGAAAAAATAGGTCGAACCCGCGTTTTGGGTTTAGGAGTCAAGGTATGGTAACCACTACACCACCAGGACCGACATAGTAGTAGTAATAGTAGTACTAGTAGTAGTAGTAGTAGTAGTAGTAGTAGCAGCACTAATAGTAGTATAGTAACAGTAGTAATAGTAGTAGTAATAGTAGTAGTAATAGTAGTAGTAGCAGCAGCAGTATTAGTAGCAGCAGCAGCAGCAGAAGTAATAGTAGCAGTAGTAGCAGCAGTAGTAGAAGTAGTAGCAGTAGTAGTAATAGTAATAGTAGTAGTAGCAGTAGTAGTAATAGTAATAGTAGTAGTAGTTATAGTAGTAGTAATAGTAGTAGCAGCAGTAGTAGTAGCAGTAGTAGTGGCAGTAGTAGCAGCAGCAATAGTAGCAGCAGCAGTAGTAGTAGTAGTAGTAGTAGTAGTAGTAGTAGTAGTAGTAGTAATAGTAGTAGTAATAGTGGAAGTAGTAGTAGTAATCGTAGTAGTAATAGTAGAAGTAGTAGTAGTAATAGTAGTAGCAGTAGTAGTAATAGTAGTAGTAGTAGTAATAGTAGTAATAGTAGAAGTAGTAGTAATAGTAGTAATAGTAGTAGTAGCAGTAGTAGTAGAAGTAGTAATAGTAGTAATAGTAGTAGTAATAGTAGTAGTAGTAGTAGTAGTAGTAGTAGTAGTAATAGTAGTAATAGTAGCAATAGCAGCAGTAGTAGAAGTAGTAATAGTAGTAATAGTAGTAGTAGTAATAGTAGTAGTGCATTTTACAAATCTACTTCATCCATAACGTAAAGGTCATGGGACCGTACATGCTTTCCCAATAGACTAGAAAATACATGAAACTGCACAAACTAATATTTAATTATTAAGAGACAAACAATATATATAATTAAATAAATAAATAAACGAAAGAAGAAGGAATGTATAGCACAAGCATTTTAAATACCCAAATAAAATAAACAGGAAAGAAAACAATACAAATTAACTTACACTCTTATCACATATATTTACAAAAAAATTGGTTCATTTTCCCCTACCCCTCTTCCCGTTTGTCCACCTCTCCTGATCTGAGATGTCTGGCTTTGCTCAAAAATTTACCTACTCCCTTGTCCTTTTTTCTATTTGCCAGCACTGTCGGTCGGTAGGTACCGCTTTCTCCATTCTTCCGTCCCCTTGCAGTACGCCAGAATATGTTCGCGCGATTCTTTCTCCCACATACACTTACCCTCTCTGTCTATTACTTTAGTCATCCGCCACGCACCTAGTCTACAAGGGTAGGTTTTTAAGTTTCCGGCGTAACCCTTTTCTAAGTATGATAAAGACAAAGACTATATTTCACTTTTCAATATAGTTACCCTTTATGGTAATACACTTCTCACATCTGTGAATTAAGATTTCAATCCCATCCAAAAAAAAAAAAAAAAAAAAAATATATCAAAGGTGTTGTCTGCAAAATTGGCATAAACAGCATGCATCACTTTTTCGTCACACTTAAATTTCCTTCCTCGAAGGTCCTTCTTAAGTTTTAAGAAGAGGACATAGTCACTTGGAGCTATATCTGGGCTGTAGGGTGGATGGTAGATCTTCTTGAAGCCACATTTCTTCACAGTTTCCTTTGCAACAAAGCTGAGGTGCACAGGCGTGTTGTCGTGAAGAAAGTGCATACCAATTTTCAGCTTTCCTCGCCTTTTCTCTTTGATGGAAGCACGTAGTCTGTGCAGTAAGCCAGCATGTTACTCTCCATTTACTGTGATGTTCCTCTGCTTGAAGTTAATGAAGTGTATTCCTTCACAGTCCCAAAAGATTGTGGCCATGATCTTCTTGGTTGACTGAATTACCTTGGCCTATTTAAAGACGGCACTTCGCCAAGTTTGCACCACTCCATTGATTCTCTTTTGGACAAGGGATCATAGTAGAGGACCATAGTTTTATCTCCTGTTACAATGATTTGCAGAACTTCTCCCTCGTTGCCACGGCAGAGCTCCAAAATGTCTGACAACAGATGACTCGTTGCCGCTTTTGGACTGTGGAAAGAAGTCTAGGCACCCATCTTGCACTAGCCTTACACATGTTTAAATTTTCATGAATAATTCGAAGGACTGTTGTTTTAGAAAGGTTCAATCTTGCTGCTATTTCTGTAACTTTGAGCCGCTGGTCTTCCATAATTTCTCCTTCCACAATAGCGATGTTTTCAGGAGTGAGTACCTGCAAGGGCCGACCTGCACGCTCTTCTTCTTCAATGATTTCTTCACCATTCTTTTACGATAGAATATAAGGAGATGCTTCCCCGCATACACTGATGTTTAATTTCATTTTAAGTAAAACCTTCTTTTGCGAAAAGCTTAATGGCAGCTCTAAAAGTATGACCCCAGATAAGGATTTTTGTGAATGTGATAAGCCTTATCGGCGAGGCCGGAAACTTACGGACCTATCCTCGCAAATCAAGCGAACTCCTGAATCTTTTGTTTCACCTCTGTTCGGATATAAAGCTCCATCCTGAGCAAGGTCAGGACGGTGTTTACTAGAACACTTTCATTCTACTACTCCATCCTCCTTGTAAGTATAAAAGGCGGACGTTTTACCCACTGTCAAAGTTCGACAAGTATGGAAACGAAACTTGAAAGTGCATTGCTCGAGGAAGAGAGCGCTATGAGCTTAGCGGTCTCAGTGTGGTAGGCGGAGTATCAAGAGGAATGAGGCATCACACGCAGTTGTGGTAGAGGAAGACGAAAGGCAACATTACCGCCTTGTTAGAAACATCAAGACGCTTTCCGTTCCACATCTCCAGAATGCTTGTGGCTTAGAGAGGCCTCTGTTGTTCTTGTGGAATGACGCGTAAAAGACTTCGTCATGCTAGAGTTGCACCGCGAACAGCAATTAAAAAACTAACATTGATATGTATTATTGCAAGATGTGTTTTCTTATAATAAAATATTTGCAAACTGCCGCTCATTTTCAGTGTAAATACAGGTGTAACAGAATGATATATCAAGACTTTCTCCCATATTCAGGAAAAAAATAATATAACATGAACATGATTCTAGATTGCTTTATTTCGTGTTAGAGCATTTTTTCTACACCTGTACTACATAGCAGAATATTAAAAAATATGTGGGAAAACGGAAAAGCTAATGAAATGTTCAAAATGCCCTACGTTAGCACGAATACATCCATCAACCCGCCATCGAATGGACTCTCTGATGCACTGATGTATTCCTGGAGTATCTCGTTTTGTCTGGTAGTCTTGCAGAATACAACACGAAGACTCTGTGCACCTTCTGCTAATCTATAGATAATATGAACATCTGCCAACTCTGAATTTTAATACCTCATGTTACGTATCTGGAAAGAGGTCCGCAAACATGCAGAACTTACACTAAGTGCTCAGTGTTACGTCAAGCATTAAAACCATAAGCCTAAAAGAGAACTACGTGCCACAGAACGACCACAACAATGGTAAATCTAGGAACTGAGAATAGTGACAACATCCCCTAACCATTTAATCAGTAGTAGTAGTAGTAGTAGTAGTAGTAGTAGTAGTAGTAGTAGTAGTAGTAGTAGTAGTAATAGTAATAGTAATAGTAATAGTAGTAGTAGTAATAGTAGTAGTAATAGTAGTGATACTACTAGTAGTAGTAATAGTAGTAGTAATAGTAATAGTAATGGTAATACTAGTAGTAATAGTAGTAAAACTATTATTTATATTGTACATTACATATCATTGCTAACAAGTCAGTTCATGCTGTTGTAAAATACTTCATTTTTGAAATTAATTCCAACAAAAGAAAACAAATTATCATGAACATACTCACACACACACACACACATGAAAGAGTCATACATAAAATAATTCTGATATTTATATACAATTTCGTATTATTTATGTACAATGTTTATAAGAAATTATTTTCTCTAAAAATACGTATTTCATTTAAGAAAATGCCCAGTTTTAGCCTAATAAGACATAAAAGCGAATGTTTATCTACTGTATGTATCCAGCAATTGTTCTGTTGTGGGGTTATTCCCACAAGGCATCTATGCTGGCATTCTATTTAGCCTGCATATGACACCATGTAAGCGTAGTTGTGGACAAAGGGCTCTAAAAAGGAAATAAAGCATGTTATATAGCATATTTACACCCTCTATATGATAGGAATGTTTCCCCAAAGTTTCGTTACACTCTGTATAACTACCTTTAATTCTCAAGATGTCGTTCAGAGGGAATGTAGCGGCTGAGTGTCTGTTGTAGTGTGGGGTTAGATATCTTGGTGCTTAGTGGAGAATTGATTGTAAACGAACATCTTCGGAGACGGCGACCTAGAAACTGACATGAGTAACTCGTGTCAGAGGCTTGAAATGATGCCATCTCCAAATGTTAAACACATCATATTTACTCTGTGTGGTGACATATGAATGCAGTGCTTGAAACAAAAGGAAATTGCACACGGTGTTGTGTTTCGCTCTACCTGTATTTTATTACCACTGGGAATTTACTTTTTGTTTTTATCTATTTAATGAATTAATTGATTATTTATTTCAATTAACAATTTACTTTCAATAATTAAATTTCAATGGGATTTAATTTTTTTTCTCTATTTGAATAATTTATTATTTATTTAAATTTGAAAATCTTTAATTGTTATGTCGTAATTTTAATATCTACTCCTAGTTATTGCATTTATAATAGAATACGAAAATAAAATTACATTACAGACTTAGAGTGAATTGTTTTATAATTACTGCTTATATGTAAATTTAGATAGAAGAGCATTTATGTTTCGGAAAGGATTTAGATATGTTTGTTTATATCACATAAACTATGTTTCGTCGTGTATAGAATGATATGTTTCACATAATTGAAGGAACGAAAAACGCTTATATAAATGACATTTCACATTTTACTTACGTAAAGAGACTGTGATTTATAAACTAACATACATTTATTGCAAATTAAGCCTTTTTTCATTTTCTTTCACTTTCGTGGTGTGCTACTTCGTAACATCAAATAGTGGATAATTTGTCTATCCATCTTGTGATGGGACATTCAAGGCGTTGCACGGAAAAACTGAAGCAGCTTGCTTTTATGCATAAAGGGTTCAAATTAAAGTGAAGACCGTTACTCATTTCTGCCACACTTTTCTTTGTTTTTGTTTGTTTGTTTGATTTTCTCCCCAGAGAGTGTAATTTTATGGCGCGCAAGTTGCATCTTGCAGGCTTTTAGGGATGACAACATTAGCGTTAAGTACACCTACTCAAAGAAAGAACAGCCACATTCTTGAATTGCAAAACATGACAAAGTTTCTTTCGAGTCAAGGCCTCTACAGATGATGATGGACTTCAGTGGGAAAGTACATGCTTAAATCACACGCCCGAAAAATGCATCGGTCCTGGCCTGGATCGAACCCGACATCTTGGGTTTAGGAGGCAAGTATGGTTGCCAGGATCGACTCCTGACTTGCTGAATTCGTGTAATTTTACGTGGTTTGTCAAATATACCTGTGCATTACCCAACTCTTATGACTAAACTTGTGTTACCTATTTCGGAAAAAGGTATCGCGATTCCGATACACCGCATACACAGTGTCCCAGAATCCTCGTTTATATACCGGAAAGGTAGGAACGCAGTAACGTATATAAAGCACAGGCTGTTTTAGTAACCTTATAACCTACTGAGAACGGTTTTTTATGATGTTTAACGCCCGTTTTTACTGCTGAGACACCACAGGCGGTGGGCACTGATGATACATGAAATGAAATGATATATTGGGAAAAGAGTATTTTTTAAGGAAGGAAGCGTCCAGGTTTTAATTTAGGGTACCTCCTCGGCATTTGCCATTTATGAGGACCGAGTAAACCTGAAAAAACCTCAATCAGGGAGGATGGTCCTGGTGGGAATGGAATCCCAGACCTCCCGCTCAAGAGTTCGCGCCTTAACGACCTCAGACACCCGTGGCGATTCTGAGAACGTGCCACAAATACCTCATATATAATATATATACATATATATTATATATATCCTTTTCTACTTTTATTATTATTGTTAATTTGTTACATTGTTAATAGTGTTACTTTATTTTTATATTTCTTTTATATTATATATTTTTTTCTTTGAAAATGATTTCCCTATTTACTGTATTTGGGTAAATACAGTTAAATTAAATTATATTTTATATAGGTATACTGGTGGAGCAGGAAATAAACATAAATTAAAGATGTGCATTGGTTGAACATTCGCTTTGTAAAGAAAACTTTACAGAGAAACTTAAAGGAAAGAAGCTACATAATGTCTGATTTTATCCATTCCTAAAACCCTTGCATGACTCAAAAAATATGACATGCATTAAAGTATATGAAAAAATGTATGATGATTCTGGAAACAAAGAGTATAAAAGAAAATTTAAACAGCCTTTAAAACGAATACGAGTACATCGCATTACCAATTAAGAAGTAATAAATTTCTAAAACAATAATTATATCACTCAATTAGAATTTTAACACACTAGCGAGTTTTCTCTTCTTCGATAACAACATATGCATGTGATTCTGTGTTCTATTTGGGATAACTAAGAGGATAAAAGTTCTTTAGGTTTATTTAAAGTAGTTGAAAGAAATTGGGAACAGGAGAAATATGTAAATAATTGTGATCAATTTGGGAGAGTAGGTCTAGCATGGATGCGAACAGTGGTATTATTTCTAAAAGAATTAAGAATAAAATTTAAAGAAGGATGCTTTATGTGTGGGAAAGTGGATTGTATGTTTTATTGTCTAATTGCATGTGAAATAGTAAAAAGGTGGAGGTGAAAAATGGGACGTGTTATCAGATATGGGGGTAGGGAAAATAAACAACATTGGGGGATTCTTGGCAAAAGTAAGGCATAAGTATAAGGACGAAGTTTGAGGGCTTACACAGTATGGTTAAGGATGAGAGAGCCTTAGTTAAAATATTTAGATATTTTGTTTGTTTATGTAAATTTAATTGTAATGTTGTTTGCTGAAATAAATTCATTCACTCTTACAATATAGTGTATTACTTTGGGGGAACTCCCTTCCTTATAAAATATTATTCATCATGCAAGAGAAACTTATAAGGATATTAAATGAAACTAAACCGTTAAATTCATGCACACCAATCTTTAGAGAGTCATTAAAGTTTCCCTTTCCTTGCATATATCTAAGAATGTCTTTTGTTTATCAAAATATATTTAGTTACAAACACTCTTCTGTTGAAAAATGAAAACATATAATGTCGGAACAAAACTTTCTTTGTGTAGAAAGAGCAAACACAAATCTATATAGAATAGTGTCATACAAATGGCGGTAAAATTATACGATCAGCTATCTCCTAAAATATATTGATATTTGCAGTAACAGCATGTTACTGACCACTGAAAACATTTTGGATCAATTTAGCAATTATCATTACTATTTTTGGTAATTATATGTAATAATTTAATTATTTTCTTGTATGTATTATTAATTTTATATAATATTATTTCAGACGACCTGAATGGGAGAAATATTAAATGAATAGCTTTAATATTTATTACTACTCTCATGGCTGTTCTTGTTTGTAAGAACGTTTTTTTACTAATGTGTACTTATTACTGATAATTTACAGTAATTTTGACTATACTGTGTGTTAATTACATGTAAAGATAGAGGGGAGATTATGAAAGTATTTTGATTAATTGCATCCTCAGGGGGTTGATGTTTATTTCTTCCTCTCCGACAATAGTTTCCGCTAACTTATATTTTGCCACGTCTGTTGAGACTCTGCTCTGGATACTTTTATGATCCTGTAGCCACAGGGGAAGGAGTCTTAGGATTTCATGTTATGGGAGGTGAAACACAATTTATTGTTTATAAACTATTGCACATAAAATGTGCCTCCGTTATTTTCTGGAGAATATGTGCCATTTTTCCACTAACTATGGCGATCACTCTGACGTTTCTTTATTTGATAAAGACTGAAATCAACTAATCCTGAGACGCAACTGAACTCATTGATAAAGCTCTTCTACTTAATACTCTTCCACTGAATGGAACTGAACTGATCGTGCCTATCTTCCACACTGATAATGCTCCACAGTGAGTACTCTTCCACAACTGACTGCAGCTTTCCACTAACTGAACTGTGAAAACTCTTACACTGATAATGCTCCCCCTGAATACTGTTGCAAAACTGATTTCGGGCCGCAAAATTACAAGACTAAACAAACATGGCCTACGTGACTTTTTACATGTATATATCAACTCAAGCTGCAAGCTTCTTCCCTTGAAGCGATTATCGGCCTGTCTTTTCATCCCTGTAGTTGGCATATGTTTTATTATGTCTACCCTGCTTTACAATTCCCTAACAGTACAAATAAAAATTTTACCCAAGGATTTTCCTTTAGAAATGTCTCCAGAAAACATCGATTTGCTTCGGTAATCTTTACAAATATTGTTACAAAAGGCAACAGAAATGTTCAGGTCAGAATTTATGACTGGAGTAACTTTCTGCATTCTTGCAAGAAAATAACATTTTACACAACTCAACACTTTACAGGAAATAAAATGACATTACACTCATGACTATGATAGAGAAGTTACATAAAATTACTTGCTACAATTACTCTAATTAAATATGGGGGTGGTAGTTCATAAATACTGTCTTATTATATTCACAGATATTTTAATTGTATTATTATTATTACTACTATTATTATTATTATTATTATTATTATTATTATTATTATTCTTGCTGTTTATAAGAAGTTTATTACGGTTGGTATCTAGTTATTACTGATTCTATTACAACATACCCAATGATGTAAAGGGACGAATAAAATAAATTAATAAATAAATACATTTGACGCTTTTGGTGAAGAAAGGCGGATTAGGGCTTTTGTCGTTGAACACAACTGTGCAGCTTTCTTCCGAACTATCAAATCCGGTAAATCGGCTGATACATTACCCACTGTGCTAGGATTTAAACCTATTCCGAACGTTCTACACACACTGAGACACCAGAAATCTTTATGGTACAATGAATTAATACGTATACCAGTTATTCATGGTACAGAAATCGGTAGATCAAACATCCGACGCGAAATTGAAAGCAAATTTGGCTATTATTTACTGCATCTTGCGTGGTAACGGACTGTAAAGCTGTTAATGTGATTATTCCCGTGGCATACAGCCTGAAATACCCTGGGAGGTACAGCAGTAGTATCTGACAAACAGTAAGATTTACAACATAGGCCAGTATAGTGAGGCACACAAAAACTTCTTGAAATTATAAACGGAATAAAGATTTCTACATAAGTAACTTGCCCTTGTTTTCTTCTAGCTCTGATCTGTGTACTCCCTGATCTAGTTCCTGACTCTTGGTGAAAAATTGGGAACTAATGTCGACCTGATGAATAAAACTATGATGAGAGCAATATTATGTAAAACTTAAAGGAAAGGAAGGATACTTCGTTTAAATACATGGCATTTATTAAAATTATATATTGAGTGAATAATATTAAGTTTAGGCAGGAAGTATATTAAAATATGACATTATTTTAGCTAAAAGAATAATATTAATAACACCTTATACATTTATTTGATAATATATTAACAAAAGTGTATAGGCAGTGAAAGCAAGCAAACGTAGATAAAGAGATAAGGTAAACGTAGATTATATTCTAGATATTATGCTATTAAATTTAATGACCAATTAAGGTAATTTGAATTTATTCTGTTCCATTGATTCTTTTATCAAATATTTCATTTTATTATTTTATTTATTTTTATTTTACTAGGTGGTTTATGAAGTTATTTATAAAAAGCATTTAGAGTGTAGCAATAAAACGGTTTCATTTTGATAATATTTGTTTTCAATTTATATTAAATGCAATTTGTAAGAAAATATGTAGTGTTGATCGCAAACTATTATCACTTGGTTGACTTTTAATAAGCTCAATGAAATACTTTGTAAATATTTAGGTGTATTACTGATATGACATTGTACTGTTGTTTGTTTAACGAAAGTTGAGCTGCGATGTCAACAGAGGCACGTTTGTTAATCATAACAATGACGCTGTCTCCTTTGTAAATAATTCAGAAAACATCCCCAAAGCTCATTCTGTTATTTATGTTATTAATAAATAAAAACAATAAATAGCTGTAAGAGAGTTTTTCACGCAATAATCATTTTAATTGTATGTGAAACTACTGTACTGAAAATAAAACACTGTGGCCATTGTGGGAGTTACAAAAAGGTGTTTACTTCAGTGCACACGCCTTATTCCCTCCACCTATGCCCATGTCCAGTAATAGTACCATTTCTTGCTATTCGCCCCAAAATAAGCGCGGAAGGATATAATGTTTGTTAGCGGTGCATACCAGATATGCTTTTGGCATTCGAACTGAACTGCCCTTTTTGTGTTATTTCATTTATAGCTATGTTGAGATAAAGAAGACAAAGTAAGAAGATAGGCATTAAACACACACACACACACACACACACACACACACACACACACACTGTGTGCTCTGTCAAAACCTATTCTTCTTTACCTGTGGCCCAATATGCCAACCTTCACCACTCTGTTTTCGATACTTGTTTCTCTTTAATACTCATAGATGCAGTACTTCCTACTTCTCCTTCCAGTACTCTCAGAGACAGAGAGATGGCGGTTATTGTTCTACACAAGGCATGCACCACTCCAGGCTTAAAATCCCTCTCTATTAAAAAAAAAGTTTCCCACTAGCAACCAGAATTTTCATTTTTTCTAAGTTGGTTTTTCTGCCCGCCAACTCAGCAAACTGTAAGCTACACAAGCCGTGTGAATTGCTAGATTTAGTCCTTGTTTTCCACTATGCGATCAAGAGCCCATAGCAGGCTCGAAGTACAGTAACTTCTGCAGTGTTCTACAGTGTTTTACATTGCCTCAAGTGACCTCAACAGTGTTATACATTGTCTTACAGTGCCTCGAAAAGTGTTTTATAGTGCCTTTATGTGTTTCTTACTTTAAACGTGGCACTCCTTTGTGCATTTTAAGTTGTGTCAGGTATCCTAAGGGGAACTTTTTATGTTTCTTTTAAGAGTGTGTATATATACTTTTAAAATTTTGCAATTTCAAGTGTGACTTTATCTAAGTGTTTTATCCGTATCTATTTTTATTATTACTGTTAATTTGTTATATTGTTAATAGTGTTTATTTTTCATTTTTCCTTTATATTGTTTGCATCTCTGGTGTTGCTTTTAGCTTGGCTTATTAAGTTTAATTTGCTTTTGCGTGTTTTGTTTTTGACTTCTTTACTATTTATCTATTATTCTTTTAATTTTATTTCTTAATTTCTATGTGTTTTCTAATAGACTTTATTGTTTATTACATTTTATACCATGACATCTATCCAAGGTAATGTTATGAAATTTTGGTTCAACAAATGTAAGTACCATTCTAAACAATTAGCTAAATATACAGGGCACGTTGGCTTTCTTTCTTATTGCGCTATTACTGGTGTTTGCCCTTACGGAATATTAGTTCAATTGCCATTGTCCGCTATAGCTCCTAGCACTCATAGCCAATTTAACTTATTTAGGCACCATATCTTCCAGCAATTTCTACGGATGATCCTTAATAATTGTCAATATTTGCAGTAATTTCATTTGTCTAAATTAATTAGTTTTATTAAAATTGTTTTGGCATGTTCTCCTAAATATATTACCACAGTTAATAGTATCTTGATGAGTGCGAATAAATGATTACATTCTCTCAATCAGAAACATCTTCTTAAACTATCGCGGTTATATTTACAATATTTAAAAGCAGGCATTCCTATTCAGTTTACAGCATTTTTTTCCAAAACTTTTCTTCGCCGCTCGTAACGTCAGCTTCTGACTTGGCTTCTATTTTCAATTTACCTCGTCCATCTAAATTTTACTCCGGTACTGCATACGAGCAGGCCAAGAGCAAATATACTCCTTGTATTCTCCTACTATTACTAGTGCGGTTGTTAATTTATCCCTGCCTTCTCAAGTTTCGTCCCCCTCCAAACTTGAACGTTCTAGCCATCCTTTAGAAATGTTTATTAACCGATTTTTAACATCGATTAGTGATTCTAAATTTCTAGATAAGATCACTCTGAAAGACAACTTAACCTTACGTGAGAAATCAGCACTTAAAAGGTTATCTAATATACCTGGTGTTATTCTTCCAGCTGATAAAGGGTCCTCAGTAATACTACAGGACATTTATTCTTATAATGCTGAAGCTTACCGACATCTTGAGGATGTCACTTATTATGAACTATTGTCTTTCGACCCCTTAGTCAAGTTTAATGAAGAAATAGCTTCTTTTATTGCATCTTCTGTTACTGCTGAAGATATCACTCTTCTTACTCCTCATGTCCCTCGTACTCCCACCATATATTTTCTCCCTAAAATTCATAAAAAGAACTGTCCAGGCCGCTCAAATAGTAGCCAGCTTCGATCCCCCACTGAACGTATTTCCGCTCTAGTAGATTGTTGGTTACAGCCATTTGTTACATCTAGGCCGTCCTATATTAAAGATTCCTTCCATTTTTTTTAAGTTTACTAAAGAAAGTTGATCCTTCTGCACATTCTGATGTAATTCTGGCCACTATCGATGTGACGTCACTCTATACTAACATTCCCCATCATGAAGGATTAGCTGCTGTTAGACATTTCTTGAACTCCCGAGCACGTCCTCAAACCCCATCCACAGATTTCATTTGTCATCTTGCTTATTTGGTCCTCACTCGTAGTGCGTTTAGTTTTGATAATAAACATTATCTACAAATTAGAGGTACCGCGATGGGCACCAGAATGGCACCGTCTTATGCCAATCTTTTTATGGCTCGCTTAGAGGAGGAATTTCTTAAGTCAGAACTTTTGGCACCATTATTATGGCTGAAATATATTGATGATATACTCGTGCTTTGAACTCATGGCTCAGAATCTCTTGAGCAGTTCCTTACTAACATTAACTCCAAGTTTTCAGTTAAGTTCACTTCTTCTGTCTGTCCCAATGCTGCTACGTTCCTAGATATTGATATTTCTTTATGCAGTGACTCTTTTCTTACGTCTGTGCACATTAAACCTACCAATTTACAACAGTATCTTCATTTTGATAGCTGTCATCCCTTGCATATCAAAAGACCTATTCCTTTTACTCTTTCAAATCCTGGTCATCGTTTTTGTAACAACTTTTCATCTCTTGACAAGTATATTAAAAATCTAGCTCAAAAGTTCCAAGACCAAAATTATCCTTCCGCTGTTTTAAAATTCGGTTTAATCCCAGCACACAAAATTTTCCAATGCAAACCTAAAACTTCTAATAAGCACTTCATTAACCTTGTTACTACTTACGTGCCTGGAATTGAAAGCATCAGACCTATTTTGAAACAATGTCACAATATTTTGTTAATACATCCATCTTTAAATTATTTTTCTAAATTTGTACCCCGCATTACTTTCAGAACACCCCCCCCCCAACCTTAAAAATATATTTCGCCTAAACCTATCTCCTCCGAATTTACCACGTCCCTTTGCTGGCTCATATCCTTGCCAACGCCCTAAATGTAAAACCTATGCGCTAATTATGCCGTGCAATTCATTCCACAGCCCTAATTTATCCAGAGAATTTAACATTTCTTCATTTGCTACCTGTTCTTCCAAGAACGTCGTATATATGTTATCTTGTAAGCTTTGTAAAGCATTTTATATTGGTTTAACTTCTAATGTTGTTTCGTTACGTATGAACAATCATAGACGTTCTGTTATAACCAAGTCTCCCTTACCGGTTGCCCAACATGCCTTATCTCACTGTAAGGATTTTGATGATGCTTTTAGTCTAACTCTTATTGATGCTTTACCTACACAATGCTGTGAAAGTTTACTCAGAGATAGAGAAATGGCAGCTATATTTTTACATAAAGCGCGTATACCACCTGGTTTAAATCTTACATATTAGTTTTTTTCTTCTCACACTCTCATTTCTACTTTCATCTGTTTCCATGCATAACGTTACCTTCGATACTGCATATTTACTTTTATCACCTTCACTTGTCTTCTTGCCATAGAACTCCAGTAGTTCGAAATATAGCAATTTCAAGTGTGACTTTAAGTGTTTTATCCTTATCTACTTTTATTATTACTATTAATTTATATATATATTCTTTCTTCCGTCTGTGAGTCCATGTTGTTAACAGTTCCAAAATATCGCAATGCCCCCAGTAAACTTGAAAGTGAGTGCGATGGTTAGGGCGTTGGATGATCAAGTGATTAATGTGAGAACGGAAAACTCATAACTCTATAAGCCCCTGAAACTCAACTTCTCAAAGATTTTAATGCGGTCTTCCTGTACTAAGCGTCTTGTTTTAACCGCACTATAGACTTGGCATTTAGGTACTTCCTTTAGAGTAGAGTAGAAGGGGAAATCATAGCTGTGATAATACATTAAGGTGTGCAAAGTAAAACAAATTGTTAAAATTATACATGGAACATATTTAGATTTTTATAATACATCAAACAAATTTTACGAAGTTACCAGGAATAATACTTACATAGACAAAAATAAAACAGTTCGTTAATTTATTTTACCCAATATACGGAGCAGATTGGGGTACAGAAATAAAAAATATATAAATGAAATAAACATTCCGTTCAAAATATTAAATCAATCTGTTCTTTGAATGAAATAGTGAAGCACTTATGTACACTACACTTGAAAATTAAATTTACATGCAACTGGAATAGATATGGTTAACGTCTTAGCGGTCACTATCAACTTCTGCACATGATCTGTGATCGCACTTGTGGCTGTTGGAACAGACGATCTAACCTTCATATGCCAATCTTGGCAACAGAGGCACTGGCCGGCATCATTGTTTTCCTCGTCGCTGGCAGCCTATGTCTTTTTTCAAATTTACAGTGTATAAGTTAAGACTTCTCTGCAAACATAAGACATATTCTGTTCCGCATCTTCTGTGTTTCTTCTGCGGCATACTCTTGTCAAACAGGTTGAGGTGCAAATATTGTTGTTATTCGGTATGATACAGCTCTATTCTTATTAAGGGAAACATAGAACTAGGGGGTACTACGGGAGGTGGGATGCTAGGAAGATGCAGTCTACAGCAAAATAAATGAAATTAGACATTGGTTAAGAATAATTAAAGGATAACAAACAACCCTGAGGGCAATATGCTACCAATGCCAATTATACAACGTGCATTATCCAAAATAATGAGCGGCGGTTGTACAGCGGGTATGGTCAAAGATCGGTTTAAACGATATTTGGCAGAAGGGAATTGAAAACAGGCATGATGTAGTGAAAAAAGTCAAAATACGCCTGTCTGGCATAAGCCAGCAGGAAATAGTGGCGCGATACATGCAGATGTCATCTCCGGATCTGCAGAGCGAAATTAAAACTAGATGGGGTAAAGAGATACATATCATGGAGCTAGGCATAAAACAGAGGTCGGGAATAGCATGACTTAGACTGGGAGGCCGGAAGGCACGTAAGGTTGTTGAGGAAGGCAGAAAGATCTGCCCATTATACTCGGAACCGGAAGACTGGTTGCACATTTTGGCTAAGTGCTGACATACAGAAGATGCTAGGATAAAATTTCTCTCGGATTTTTTTTTTTTTTTTTTTTTTTGACTTCCAGTAGAGGAGGCTGGAGCATGTTGGGACTTAATTGCAAATGGACAAAACTGGCTAAACTTGAGCATTTTCTTAAATGAAATATATAGTTTTAGGAACAAGAAATTTCTATAAACATTGTACATAAATAATATGAAATATTTACATGAATATTGTATGTATATCTGTTTTATGTGTATGTGTGTGATTGGGTTTTAAAAAATAGAATCTAATGTATTATTCTGGTAACTCTTATCCATGGTTATTTTGTATCTTTAGAATTGAAGAATTGTGCGTTCTTATTAATATTGATGGTTTCTTTTTTGGAATTAATTTCAGAAATGAAGTATTTAACAAGAGCATGAACAATCTTGCGACTCATGCGACTATGATGTCCAATAGTTTAACTGGAATAATAAATACTACCACACCACTAAGCTCATTTACCAGAATTGGAATTAAGTATGCTGGGGTCTGATGGAAAGTTATGCTGAAAATCTAGACTTCTGTCAAATGTGGAATTTTATGATATACTCAGGAGCTGTGTGCAAAAGGTGAAGATATTTTCCTGGCGACCAAATTCCAGTGCGGGGTAAACGATAGACAGGTGCATGCTGGCGTCATTCGCACAAGTATTTCCAAATAAAGTGGCTATATGGAATAGAGTAGTGAAAGAAGCTCCGCATTTTCTCTTCGTAATAAAGGCTGAATGACTTCATGAATGAAACATCCAACAATTGAGGCCGATGGCGCAGCATGGTGGGACACACAAGAGAATGAAGTCTGCCCATGATGATGAGTTCCAAATTTTTATATCAGATTCCTGCCCATATAGTTCGTTCACCAACAAGAAAATTATTTGAACTTTTTGAACCAGATGTAGAACGAAGGTCTTTTATCGAGCCAAATTTATGCACTTAGGTCCAAGCTCCTAGGGGATAGCACAAGTTGAAATGTCTGCTGAATATTCCTTTCTAGAAAAAATAGTACTAGTAGTAGTATTAGTAGTAGTAGTAGTAATAGTGGTACTAATAGTAGTATTAGTAATAATAATAGTGGTAGTAATAGTAATAGTAGTAATAGTAGTAGTAGTAGTAGTAGTAGTAGTAGTATTAGTAGTAGTAGTAGTATTAGTAGTAGTAGTAGTAATAGTATTAGTAGTAGTAGTAATAGTAGTAATAGTAGTAATAGCAGTAGTAGTAGTAATAGTAGTAGTAATAATAGTAGTAGTAATAGTAGTAGTAATAATAGTAGTAGTAATAGTAGTAGTAATAGTAGTAGTAGTAATAGTAATAGTAATAGTAGTAATAGTAGTAGTAATAGTAGTAGTAGTAATAGTAGTAGTAGTAATAGTAATAGTAGTAGTAGTAGTAATAATAGTAGTAGTAATAGTAGTAGTAATAGTAGTAGTAGTAGTAATAGTAATAGTAGTAGTAGTAGTAGTAGTAGTAATAATAGTAGTAGTAGTAATAGTAGTAGTAATAGTAGTAGTAGTAGTAATAGTAGTAGTAGTAGTAATAGTAGTAGTAGTAATAGTAGTAGTAATAGTAGTAGTAGTAATAGTAGTAGTAGTAGTATTAGTAGTAGTAGTAATAATAGTAGTAGTAATAGTAGTAGTAATAGTAGTAGTAATAGTAGTAGTAATAGTAGTAATAGTAGTAGTAGTAGTAATAGTAGTAATAGTAGTAGTAGTAATAGTAGTAGTAGTAAGTAGTAGTAATAATAGTAGTAGTAATAGTAGTAGTAGTAATAATAGTAGTAGTAATAGTAATAATGGTACTAATAGTAGTATTAGTAGTAATAATAGTGGTAGTAATAGCAGTAGTAGTAACAGTAGTAGTAATAGTAGTACTAGTAGTAGTAATAGTAGTAGTAGTAGTAGTAGTAGTAGTAGTAGTAGTAGTAGTAGTAGTAGTAGTATGTAAATATAGCTGTCCAATGGGTCTTAAGGCCTTACATGTTAACATCGTTCTTTTAACAATCAAAATATTCAATTCACAAAAAGGTAATATTAATTGCAATGATTAGCTTTGTACATACATACACATGCATATAAAATCTACATACATATATACAAACAACCGACATACTTACATCATACATTTCACAAGAATATGTATATATATATAAATAATATAAAAAATAAAAATAAAGTAACACTATTATCAATGTAACAAATTAACAGTAAATATAACAGTAGGAAAGGATAAAACACTAAGAAAAAGTCACAGTTGAGATCGCTATATTTCGGACTCGTGGAGTCCTTCTATGGCAAGAAGACAAGTGACATTTCCTTTCCTATTATTATAATTACTGTTAATTTATATATATATATATATATATATATATATACAGAGGATGCCAAAAAATATGTACCTACATACTTCAGGCAAAGAAAAAACTGTGTTAACATAACAAAACTGATTTCGTACAAACAGAAAATTATTAGCACTAGTCATCTTTTACAGTTACAACAGTTGCTCAAAATGCCCACCATCGGCGTCGATATCCTTCTGAGTACGTTGAGCTACTGATTGAGCAACGTTTGTGTCCTCAGCGATTGCAGCACATGGCGTTTCAATTTCTTGCTGAAGTGCTATCAGTGTAGCTGGTTTTCTACGGGATACAACATCCTTAAGAGTTCTTCATAGGTAGAAGTCCAACGGAGTTAGATCCGGAGACCGCGGTGAAAATCCAACCGGGTCTCTTAGTCCTATTCATTGCCTTGGATAGTGCGCGGGGCTTTTAGCTGTGAACATCGCATATGCTACCTGAGTCTCAAATTTGTTTCGAATGCGTGCAATTGTTACTCGCGTTGGCGGTTCTGTTCTGTACACGCGTCTCCATTGCCTTTGAACTTCAACAACAGTCTCGATTTTTCAATACCACTTCAAAATTGCTTTCCCCTGTTCAAACGATAATTTTGGCTCCATTTTGTTGTAGCAACGCTAGCATAACGTAATGTGAGTCACATCTTTTACAGAACATCATACGATAATCTTGGCTTCATTTGTTCATTGTTGATTTACCTGTCACGTAGCAACACAAACATAACGTGATGTGAGTCACGTCAGTTTACAGAACATCATATGATAATCTTAGCTTCATTTGTTCATTGTTGATTTACCTGTCACGTAGCAACGCTATCATAATGTATGTGAGTCACATCTGTTTACAGAACATCATATTACACATTAATGTTGTTTTTCGGTCCAACTTTGAAATATATTAGATATCTATTGTGAAAGTGTGTATACATTTTTGGCCCCTCGATATATTACTTGTGGTCTTAATAGCCCCAGTGGTCTCAGTGTAACAAGAAACCTGATAGTAGGACGGCTAAGTATTTTTTGTAAAGGTTGTACTAACATTGCATTATTTGAAGTTACTTTGAACAAATAGAAATAAAAGTTAATTTCATTGGAGCATTAGAAATGAGAGCATTCATGTGAATTAACTAGCAAATATAAAGAACTGCTAGAAAAACTTGGCTTAATTACTAACAGAAACAGTTTATCTAAAGTACAAACTACAGAGCTGGCAATGAGTTTGCATTTGATTTTTTTTTTTTTTTTTTGTTGATTTATTTACGGACGCTCTTTAACATCTCAGGTCATCAGCGTCCCATTCAACTCAGGGCGTGTGAAACGACCGACAAATTTTGCTCAGAGGCCTCTCCTTCAGGCTTGTGGTTATTTTTCGTGCCGTAAATGTACGACACGGGATCCACGGCTTTACTTCCCTTCCGAAGGAAGCCATACTTAGGATTTTTAGAGTATTAGAAATCTATTATAAAAATATAACTGAGAATCCTGCAAAAGTATACTCAATTATCTCCTGAATGTTAAACAGGGTTTTATGAAACGAGTTTAAAACTATTTGACAAAATTCTACTACAATGGAAATTTAAAATAAAATTCTGAAAATTTGGTTTATGCACAACTAGGAAGGTAGTTTTTATAGAGCCAAAAATAAGATAACTAATAATGGATGATGAACTTTTTGAGGAACTGCTGAATCTACGAAAGAGCAACCTGCATCCATTAAAAACATTTGCTATGATTTTCTTGGAAACCATTAAGCAGAGAACTGAACTCTCACAAACAGGTTTCTATGGTATCATAACTAATGAGGCTCTTTTGATCAATTAGTACTGAAATATGAAGAGGGACATCCCAAAGGTAAAATATGCCCGTAAGTCATTATATATAACTTCTCAAATAATCAGAAAGAAATGTATAATCCATTTAGTTACGTAAGTAGATATTAATGTTATAAATTTAAACGTGAGCTTAAAAACCTTAATTTTTTTTCAGCATGAAAAATAAACTTACATTCAGTTTACTTTATGCTCATGAAAGAAAAACAACGCATAGATCAATGTTATAGAAGCCATGATAACAAATCATTTGTATGCAACTTTAGTTTCGAAAATACGAGAGGCAATCAAGGAGAAATATCGCGGAAATTTGCAACAATATATGTTCTTTATTCAAGATAAGGGTTGTGTTGCAACGTAAAGCTGGGTTCGACCTGCAGCAACATTCTCCAGATCTTTTTAAGTTCCTCCCAAAACTACAATAAACCCTTCCAGGGAGTAATTTTCATAAGATTATGAAGTATTCTGCTGTTTTCAGTTCCTATGGGAAGTCGTAGGAATGTTAAATAATTATTGAGAGAATTGCGTCTAATCTTCAAACAGAGGTTGTTGGAAATCTAGGAAAACGCGCACATTTTAAATCAACAGAGGTGGAGCATAGCAAGAAAAAACGCAATATTCAATTAGACTTACGTAGAATGTATATGTATATCTTTGAAAAGAAATTAGAGCATCTAAAGACTTTCTGTTTCGTATTTAACTCAAATCCGTTATAAATTTGCAATATAATCTGAGTGTGGAAACTATCATTAGAAGTAATTCTTTGCGTTTTGAGGCAGCCTAATTGTAGGTACAACAATGTACTTTTTATATTATGTGTACTGACACCACAATTTCGGAATAAGAATGCTGGATTATTTCAGGAAAGGGTTGTATCAGGTATCACTAAACATGATATGGAGTTGAAAACTGGGTGACTCATTACCATAACCTAATGCTGTTGATACGCTGAGAGACACAATAAAACGTTTGCCTCTCTTTTACTCTGAAAAGTACATTATGGAAATTTTCGGAAATGACTTTAAAAAGCGAGACTGGCTGAAATAGAGAACATTTTATTTCTATTCATTATAAAGTTAGTCTTGATACATATTTGCGTTTAACGTTCCAACACAAGACGTTGTTGTGAGTGTTATTGAAGTCATTTTGTGTTAACACTTCATTAAAGAACGAATATTAGTTTGTACATTACCGTACACAATCAAATGCGTCGGTCCTGGTGGTGTAGTGGTTACTATATTTGCCTCCTACACCCAAGATCGCGGGTTCGAACCCGGCCAGGATCGATGGATTTTTCCGGGGCGTAAAAATCCTAAGTATGACTTTCTTCGGAAGGGAAGTAAAGCCGTGGGTCCCGTGTCGTACATTTACGGCACGATAAAGAACCTCAAGCCTGAAAGAGAGGCCTCTGAGCAAAATTTATCTGCCGTTTCACGCCCTGAGTTGAATGGGACGCTGATGACCTGAGACGTTAAAGAGCTCCATAAATAAATCAATAAAAAAAAAAAAAAAAAGATTTCTAATGTACCGCTTCCTATCCACACAGTAAACAATTTAGTGTACAAAATATTTTCATTCTTTCGTATCGAGGGCAAACGCTACAGGCGTTGATGAAAATGAATTTCTATTATGCGGAAATATAGATTTTAAACTAACTTTCGATGGGTTTGTAAACAACTGTCATTCATTTGGCTTCCACAACTAAAAATCATTGCTGCCAAAACTACATTTTTATTGAGAGTACAACTCTTTGAATTCATAATGACGATAAGGTAAATGCGTGCTCTTTCATCTTTGAGGAGTAAATTGCAGTACTTGAACCTGACTTAAAGCAGTTTAAATCGAATATGATCATTAAGATCTTCTGGAGTTAACAAGTGAGATTTTCACGAGCAGCTTGACGCTGATGACCTGAGCTGTTAAAGAGCGTCCATAAATAAATCAATCAAAATCACGAGCAACTTCAAATACAACATTAACTCATTTACCGTTTTCTTTTCTCTAGGGTATTAGGTTAGATCCAGAGTAATAACGTAAGGTTATGAAATGTGACCACTTTGTTACAGAACACTTCAGAAAAATTAGAGCACTTATCTTTACATTTGTTTTGACGTAATTGATCTAATGTTATTTAAATGTAAACCGCAATCATTTGCGAGGAACTTCGGTATTCCCAAATCATAGAAGTTGCAAATGGCATATGATGCGTGCAGTGAGAAGCCTAACCCACGATATAAAACATTTATTTAGAACCTAACTTTTATTCAAATCACCAATCATTTTTATAAATATAGTGAAATGCATTATTAACATTGATCATTATCGAGCTACTTTGCTCTGGTCGTTGGTTTAAATGAAATTTAAAAACCAAAACTTTCCCTGGCTACTGCGCCATTCTTCCAGAGTGCTCAGATTGCTATGAAGGGTTTATTTTCACTAGTTCAGAGTGCTTAATCGTTTCTTATATTCGCACAAATATGCCTTCCTTGCACTGAGCTTGTGCCAACGACTTTTACTCTTTTCATTTGTTAAATTAATGCGAATTTGATATCTCAATTTTAAAAGTTGTAAGGGGAAACGTAAATTTTACAGTGCTCTGTCATTCATTCTTTAATTATTATTTTAATATGATATTAAACATTAATTTGAGGATGAAATAATATCTTTTTGTTAGCTATTCTTATATACAAAGTTTGTATGAGCTAATTGCCATGCTCATTTTTGCTTAGATTTACATACAATTTTAAAATTACTTGCAGAAAAAATTTATTACCAAAAAAATATTTTTTTTTTGTATCACCACTCATTGCCATACCTTCATCATAAATGGTGTAAGTGATCATTTTGTTTTTGTACAAGTAACAGTCGCTCTTCTATACATGTGATGTGAGTTCGTGCTCTTGTAAATCTGCCACATTGTCAACAGATAGGTTTGCTCAGGGAAACTCTTTTTTCTCTCTCTCTCTACTGAGTTAATATTTGATGACTTTGCAGATCAAGTTACAGGAAAGGGACTACTGATTAAAAAATCAGCACCATAAATGCTAACTGCAAAAAATCCGTCAAAACGGTGCACCATCCAGTATGAATATTTTCAATATTTGATATATTAATATATGTTGAATGTCTGCAATTTGTCCACAAAAAGCAAACCTCGTTGTTACGGTGTGCACAAAATTTCACGCCAAATTACCATTTCATGAGAGCGCTCTCGTTCGGTCACTCGGCAGCTATTCCTGTAGCAATAGGCCTAAGCCCAAAATTCATGGTGCCACGCCTAGCGTGTGGCCACCTTGGATAACAAAGGGGCACAACCGAGCAACAGGAAAACATTCCAAATCCTCAACAAAGCCACAAAAAAAAAAAAAAAACAACGAGAAAAACAAAGCAGCGGTATGTCCATGCTGTTCACACAGCACTGAACAACATGCAACTCCAAGGATGTCATGTCCGCCCGCTTCAACAAGGATGTCATATCCGCCCGCTTCAACAAGGATGTCATATCCGCCCGCTTCATCAAGGATGTCATCTCCGCCCGCTTCAACAAGGATGTCATATCCGCCCGCTTCAACAAGGATGTCATATCCGCCCGCTTCAACAAGGATGTCATATCCGCCCGCTTCATCAAGGATGTCATCTCCGCCCGCTTCAACAAGGATGTCATATCCGCCCGCTTCAACAAGGATGTCATGTCCGCCCGCTTCAACAAGGATGTCATATCCGCCCGCTTCAACAAGGATGTCATGTCCGCCCGCTTCAACAACGATGTCATATCCGCCCGCTTCAACAAGGATGTCATATCCGCCCGCTTCAACAAGGATAAGCTTTTACTGCACAATTCTTCCGCCCCACACCCAAAATATCACAACCACCCTACAACCCCCATCCCTTCTCTGCGGTTAAACCCAACACAGGGTAGTTACACAGCATCCTCACACAGGCTTAGCACTAACCTCAGCCTGCCAGTTCTCCTCGGACCTCGGAACCAGATTTTAGTTTTTGAGCTTTTTCTTTCCTGTTGAAATTGTTGGGGTGTTTGTGGATTTCGATTCCTTCTCGCTGTAGCTTTGCATGCTAATGTGTCATGGATGAAAGAATGCTGGTGTCCTGAAACTTGATGACGTATTCCCCCTATCTGATATAGATGACAGTTTCTTTTGTGTTCTTTGAGTCTGGTGTTAATGCTGCGTTGTGTCGTGCCGATACAGACCAAACTGCAGGAGCAGGGAACACGGTAGACACCGGAAGAACAAAACAGATACAAGAGTTGTGTAACACAGTACAATTCGTGTGGCAACAAAGACATACTTCAATAAAATACAATAGTTAAAATTAACTTTCTTAGAAGCATATTTTAAGTTCGGATAGAGACGAACAGCAACAAGAATGACTTTTAGATATGAATTAAACAAAGAACAAATACAAACTACCATGAAAGTGGTAGAAGTAGATACGATTGTTCCAAGGAGAGCACTTGCTGCAGAAGAGAATCTAAATTTTATCTCTGCCTCAGGCAGTTAACTAAACTGAACTCACCTCGGGGTTGCTTGGCTCTCTCCCTTTCACTTTGTGCATCTTTCAACCGCCCTCAATGTTCCCTCTCAATATCAGCCACATTCCGCATCTCACTAACTTCCCATCTTCTCAGCCCTCGCTTATGTCCTCCGGCGATTTCTTGTATCACTAAATTATTCCTGTGAGCCTCGCCTGCAAGTTTAGTTCACCGCCCAGACTTCTCATATGCGTCCATAGCTGAATTCAATTTTAAAGCAGGCCTTTTATGTGTTTTCCCCTTCCCCTTCGCTTTAGACCTCCTTGCAGCACTTTTCTTACGCTCCTCTAGTATGTTCTCAATAGTTTGGAGTGGCAAGCTGCCAACCCCCTGCATTTCCTTTAACATGATGTTGGAGGCCCTTTATGTCAGAGCACTAACCGATTTCCACACTGACCATGCGCCACAGCAAAATCAAATTGATGGCGGTGGTTACCGCCTATGCTTCTTTTTATGTAAACTTTATAAGTCATATTGACTTCAAAGTGATTCACGCAGTAATTTAATAAAACTTGCAAAATATTAGCGAACATACAGAGGGTGTATACACTCTTCAAGCAAAGAAAAAACTGTTCTAACATAACAAAACTGAATTCACACAAACAGAAAATGATGAGCACTAATCATCTTAGACTTTTACAGTTACAACAGTTACTCAAAATGCCCACATCGGCGTCGATACACTTCTGAATACGTTGAACTACTGATTAAGCAACGTTTGCGAAAGTGTCCTCAGCGATTGCAGTACATGCCGTTTCAATTTCTTCCCGAAGTGCTGCCAGTGTGAACATCGCATACAGTACCATTAGTCTCAAATTTGTCTCGAATGAGTGCAATTGTTACTCGCGTTGGCGGTTCTGTTCTGTACACACGTCTCCATTATCTTTGAACTTCAACAACAAACTCGATTTTCCAATACCACTTCAAAATTGCTTTCCGCTATTCAAACGATAATCTTGACTTCATTTTGTTGTAGCAACGCTGGTATAATCTAATGTGGGTCACATCTGTTTACAGAACATCATACGATAATATTGACTTCATTTGTTCATTGTTGATTTATCTGTCACGTAGCAACGCTATCATAATGTATGTGAGTTACATCTGTTTACAGAACATGATACTACGCATTACTGTTGTTTTTGGATCCAACTTTGAAACATATTAAATATATATCTACTGTGAAAGTGTGAATACATATTTTGGCTCCCTCGGTATGATGTCTTTAAAGTCGCTAGTTTATTATCGTGCTTTTCAAACTTTCGTTAATATTCTTGCCATAGATGCATTATTTTATTGCAGTCTCGTTATTTTTTACACAACTTTTAATATACAAAACAGTTTAAGGCTTTAATTTTAACAGGAGTTTCTATTTGCTCAGTTATTAACACTAGCATTTTCTCATATTTAAGAGAAACAGAAACTCCCATTAAGGTTTGAAGATGGTTAACGAAAGATAGGGAGTCTATTTGTATGTAAGGTTCTCTGGTGAGAGCAATTATATTTCCACGCCTAGGTTTGTGACGAATATATAGATTGTTTAAAATATTCTATTTAAAAGACTAAATGCAGTTATGAACCAATAAGATATACATTTGGAAGAAATGTTCCCTAATGTTACCATCCCATCCTGTATTATATTTAATACATGAAAGGAAAATATTAGTGATAATCAAATAAAATCCGGATTCCAGCAACACATCCAGCATTGAACTCTTGCTAGGAGAAGGAAAACCCCGGAACAAATAATACCTATATTACTTGTTCTAACTGAGAATCCCCTCCAATGTCAATCTTAGAAGTTAAATATGGAAAAAATAGACTTCCTTCTACAATTACCCTATAATACTTTCATCTAATCATTTAAAGACCTAGGAAATTCTTATAAAGTATTAATAGTTAATAAATAAATTAATAAGGTAGGGGATTATTTTCAGGACTAAGCCACATTCTGTTTAACATACTTCTATTATGTTGTAGAATAGATTTTTAAATTATTTTATTTAGCATAAAAAATATAAAAAAGGCTGGAAATAGCATTTTTAAATTAGATGCAACTATTTTACAGCATTTTGCAAATTTTCAATTAATTCTTTTTGGATTGATTTATTTATTTACCGTCGGTCTTTAACATCTCAGGTCAGCAGCGTCCCATTCAACTCAGAGCGTGTGAAACGGCCGACAAATTTTGCTCAGAGACCTCTCTTTCAGGCTTGAGGTTCTTTTTCGTGCCGTAAATGTACGACACGGGACCCACGGCTTTATTTCCCTTCCGAAGAAAGTTATACTTAGGATTTTTACGCCCCGGAAAAATCCATCCATCCTGGCCGGGTTCGAACCCGCGATCTTGGGTTTAGGAGGCAAGTATGGTAACCTTTATACCACCAGGACCGACGCAATTAATGTTGGGTATATATTTCGTATCTGATGTTTAATTTTATTATTTCAAGCAAAATGCATAAATATATTTGATATTTAAGAAACAACATTTAAAATATTGTTTTATTTTAAATACAAATATTGATACAATTTCAAAGCAAACCATTTCTGTAGAAGTCGTTGTGTAAAATTGAAAATTTATACTTCGTGTTTTGTACGTAATTAACCCCCAAAAGTAGCAAAAGCAAATATATTATTACTGTAAATCTTAAAAAGCAACTACAACAAAAACTAGAAGAATCATACATCATGTACGGATTTAAAGTTCTTTATTAATCGTAATTTAATTATATCGAAAAGCTTGCTAACTGTCTGTGGTACTTTCTTATTTTTCACTGCAATGTTTCATCATCCCTTAGATTCACAAGTATGCCCTTCCTTTCTCGAACATATTTGTATTTAAATATATCACCTTTTGCTAATGAACTTAAAAAGAGCTTCAATTATGTAATTTTCTGTTTTAACACGATGCTTTTTAAACATCATTAAACTTTCAAGTTCATGCTGAGAAAAAACTGTAGTTTAGTTATCTGTGGGTGTAATAATAAAATAAATTTGAGTCTTTTCAGATTTGTCCTCTGTGTTTTAGAACATGGCACAGTAAGCCTTCAGCTTTATTATTTCAAATCTTCTGTCACACTGGCTATAGACTTAATCATATTAGAAATGTTTTATATATGTGTAGGTATATCGGCTAATTTTAAAACACTTAAATTTTACGCCAAAACGTTTCGCAAACAATACTATCTTGCTGAGAAGAAATGAGTCGCATC
This sequence comes from Metallyticus violacea, assembly GCA_030762175.1. NCBI lineage: Eukaryota > Metazoa > Arthropoda > Insecta > Mantodea > Metallyticidae > Metallyticus > Metallyticus violacea. The sequence goes on along the minus strand of CM060840.1, from coordinate 108,130,328 downwards.
AACTTTGGGTAATATTTAAAGAGAAAGTAAAAGTGTTATGAAAAGTGCTTTAACTTTCTGCATGTCTGCGCCTATGAAATCTGAGAAACGTAAGGCTTATTTACACAATTTATTTATAAAAAATATTTTGCTCTTACTCGAGAAGAACTCACGAAACTCCAACTTTTAAAGAAATTCCTAAGAAAGCAAGTGCAAAACAACTTGTTACGAAGCGGGAGAGCTTATAAGTATTACAAGAAATTAATATTCCAACTTATTTCTAAATATTAAAACAGAACTTGGTTAGAAATAAAAATTATTCGGCAGATAATACTCCGTGTGTATATCATGTGAGATATAACAGTAAGCAGCAAACTTCTCCTTCTTTGTTAAAAATGAAAATTAAAATCAACATTAGGAGGGGGCGTCAGTAGTGTAGACGCAATAAGCTTTTCAGTTTTCGATTAAAATCTTATTCTTTTTAAGGCAATTTCCACTTCCTGTCCTCATTTGTATTGGATTCATAAAGTAAAATGTCAAGGCTGTAAATTAACCCTAAATTTAAAAAAATATATCAGTAAAACCCTGCATAATATGTACCATAACATTTAAATAAGTTCAAAAGAAAAGAGTTTGGGAACAATTCACGGATTTTGAAATGAAATTCCTCAGCTAGAAAATTATTAAGATTACAAAACTATAATAATGATAAATTACCAAAACATTTATATTTACTACTTACCATCTTATCTTGGATGAATTGGCTAAAACTGCCACAGGTGGCCGAGGTCGAAGGCGCGGACTCGTGAGCGGTAGTTCTGGGGTTCGAATCCCGCCAGGACCGTCCTCCCTGACTGAGGTTTTTTCCAAGTTTTATGGCAAATGCCAGCGAGATACCCTAAACTAAAGCCTGGAACGTTTCCTTCCTTGAAAAATCCTCTCCCAAAATATCATTTCATCTCATGTATCATCAGTGTCCACCGTCTGTGGTGCCAAGTAATAAAAACGGGCGTTAAACACTATTAAAAAAAAAAGAATTGGTTAAAAAAGTTAGTTCAACAGGTAAAGATCAGAACAAAAGGTTTCAAAAGACATGGAGTGAGCAAAACAATTGAACATTAGCCTATTCGCCAGTTTTACTGAGTTGTAAGCAACAAGTTGTTGAAACACGTGCACAAAAGTAAAGAAACATGACTTTCACTATAAAGAAAAAGTATATTGATTTTCTTGGTCGTAAAGTTGTAACGTTGAGTTTTTAAATCTAATAGTAGAACGTGAGAATAGATGTCCATATAGTTTTGTAAACTAAATTATTTCTAGGATGTTTTTAAAACTGTCCAGTAAAGTTGTACTGTAAAATCTTCCACAAATGCGGAATTATACAATCTATTTAGCTGTAACAATCAATATGGAAGTTTATGTTACAGCAAAATATATGTAAAATTATAAATATATTTTATTTATTTTTGACTTACATGATGGGAAAATAAAGAGTTCAATCCTGACCCAGGTTATCAAATATCGCAGTTTGAACAGAGAAAACCAGAAAATAAAGCACAAATTCTGAGCGGAAACAAAAGAAAAGCGTACGCTTCAGAATCAAATGGCTTCTAGGTGCAGGTTTTAAAGTAGGAACACTTCATCGAGGCAGGATTTCCAACCTGCTGGTGCAGAAGTATTCCTGCTGCGCAATACTACGTTATTAAGCCTGGTTTAAAGCTACGGCTTTCTTCCGGTTACAATGAATTATTTACAAAGCCAACTGGTTTAACCCATTCACTCGTACTCCGTATCCCATGCTCATATCCTAAGTGCATGCATGGTTTAACGTTCATCTGCCATTTTCTAAATACAGGCTATGAAACAGCTAAGGACAGTGACGCAGTATTAATTTGAAGATATGCCCCAAGGTGAGTTCGACTTAGCTGTTTGTTATACAAGTGTTAAAACTGACATTTTATTTTGTGAGGCTTCCGGCCCCATTTTGCAAACTCACAAAATAAAACAAATTTATCACGTGCAACAAACACCATTTTTAGACAAGCGATAATATTTATAAACAAATTAAATATATTTAAATTATTCCGAAACGTTTCTTGTTTCAATAGTTCACGTATTTCTTCCTAAGAAGAACGTGAAATAAACATTACCTAATATCTAACATATGAGGGTAGGTGCATGTTTCCGGCCTAACCATTTTCTATGTATGATAAATACAAAAACTATATTTCACTTTTCAATATAGCTACCCTTAAATATATATACAACTCACATCTTTTAACATTTCAATCTCCCCCCCCCCCCAACAGTCAAAAGTCTTGTCTGCAAAATGAGCATAAACAGCATCCAACATTTCTTCGCCACACTTAAATTGCCTTCCTCGAAGGTCCTTCTTGAGTTTTAGAGAAGAGGAAATAGTCCTGGGAGCTAGATATGGGCTGTAGGGTGAATGATAGATCTCCTTGAAGCCTCATTTCTTCACTGCTTCCTTTGCAGCAAGAACTGTATGCACAGGTGCGTTGTCATGAAGAAGGCGCACACCATCTAACAGCTTTCCTCGTCTTTTCTCTTTGATGGAAGCACGTAGTCTGTGCAGTAGGCCAGCATAGTACTCCCAATTTACTGTGGTGTTCCTCTCCTTGAAGTTAATGAAGAGCATTCCTTCACAGTCCCAAAAGATTGTGGACATGACCTACTTGGTTGACAGAATGACCTGGCCTTTAGAGACGGTGCTTCGCCAGGTATACGCCCTCCATTGATTCTCTTTTGGACAAGAGATAATAGTAGAGGACCACAGTTTCATCTCCTGTTTGCAGAGAACTTCTCTCTCGTTGCCATGACAGAACTCCAAAAATGCCTGACAACAGATGACTCGTTGCTTTTGTACTGAGGAAAGAAGTCTAGGCACCCATCTTGCGCTAACCTTATTCATATTTAAATGTTCACAAGTAATTCGAAGGACTGTTGTTTTAGAAAGTCCTAACCTTGGTGCTATTTCTGTAACTTTGAGCCGTCAGTCTTCCATAATTTCTCCTTCCACAAGAGCGATGTTTACAGGAGTGAGCACCTCCAAGGACCGATCTGCATGCTTTTTGTCTTCAATGCTTTCTCGACCCATTCGAAGAGCGTCCATAAATAAAAATCGACCATTCGAAAAAGTTTGTCCCAATGTTTTACAGTATAATATAAGGGGATGCTTCCCCATATACATCGTTCAATCGCTGTTTAATTTCATTTGGAGTAAGTCCTTGTATTGTGAAGGACTTAATAACAGCTCGAAACTCCATTTTGCACATGTCACAATCTTCTACATATTGCCTTCTTTATGCAACTATATCTGAACAACTGAAAATGGAGCGGAAGTTACAGCTTCAATTATTTACTTAACAGATAAGGTATGACACCAATAAGGGTTTTGTGAAGGCGATAATCCTTATCTGCGAGGCCGGAAACTTATGGATCTACCCTCGTATATTAGTATTTTTAAATGGTGATGTTATAAATAAAACTTTAATTTATTATTACAGTTATTTATATTTTATATAAAATTGCTGTTTAAAAATGTAATTTTCTACTATAGTATGCACTGAGAATGCCCACAAGTGAATGAGTTCTTATCGATTTTTTCCAACCTGGAGTGATTACAGGGTGGCCAATAGGCTAATTATGGAAATAAATCTTAAAAACAAATTTATATAAAATCACTAACTACACTTTAGCTTGATTTCGAAATCGTTAGAGGAAGATAAATTTGTAAAAAATGCAACAAAATAAGTAATTTGTATTTGTTTAAATGTGTTAATAATGATAACATTTCATATCAAAGAAACGTTAGTAACAATTGAGGTGTATAAAATACAGTTTTTTTTAAATAATGTTTAAAGCCCGTTTTCATTACTGAGGCGCCACAGGCGGTGGACACTGATGATACATGAGATGAAATGATAAGTTGGGAAAGGATTTATTTTAAAGAAGAAAGCAAGCGTTTCAAGCCTAAGTTTTGGGTACCTCCCCGGCATTTGTCATTTATAAGGATTGAGGAAAAAAACCCAGTTAGGGAGGGCGGTCCTGGCGGGATTCGAACACCAGATCTCCCGCTCACGAGTCCGCGCTTTAACGACCTCGGCCACCCTTAGCGATGTAATAATATTAATAAAATATAATCGAGTTTAAAGTACTACTTTTAGTATGACTCCTCTAAAATGCAATTATTTTACAACTTAATAAAACAATAGCATTGAAAAATCTGTTTCTCTTTCTCTCTCTCTGTATAAATCTAGTTAACCATGTACTAAGTATTCCTAAGATAACTTATATGGGTTGTCTTTACGCGAAATGTTGTCTAAATACCGGTGTGTCAATGACGTAACCCTTAGTGGCATCCTTTGTGGCGGCAAACGTTCGTGTTTGGGAATTGTTGTATAATTTATGTCCTGTCTCTTTTCAACACAAAAATGTTCAACAGAATTTTGAAAATCTGCTTTATTTTACATTCCTATGTCAAATCGATCCTTGCATCTTAGTACAGAATTTCCTAAATATGCTTTGGAAGGGATGTGCTACTCCGATATTCTCAGAAAAGAAATGTCTTGTCTCACTTACTTACAATGTCCTTATTTACCATTAAATTGGAATTTAAATTAAGAAGTTCCCTTTTGTAACTCCTGGGCTTGGAATATCTATGTATTTTAATGTGTTTATTTAAATAATTAAACCCATTCAGTCAAATTTCTATCCTGAGAGTTGCTTATTCCTTAGGACGTTATTCACACTGGTTAATGGTGTATAAGGATCCTGTTTCACTAATACTAGATAACTAGTCCCTTTCACTATCTGGCAATTCTGACACTTCTCAAGCATCTTTCCTAAGTATTTTACACCCATGCCGTACCTTGCCTATGTATTTTCCTATTTCCTTAATGTTTTCATCTGATTTTAAATTTAAATTTCTTCCATCTCTTATTTCATCCGGTAAGTTTTCCCACTTTCGTAATAGAAACTGTTCCCTCCAAAACTTGATTTGCTTACATTCCAGTATATAGTGTCAAGTACTGTCTGGTTCTGCACACATAGCACATATCCCTTTAGTGTATCTTTGTTGTGTTTATTTAATTAGATTGTGATTAAAGCAGCCAAGAAGAGGCTTGAGCTTTTCCCCCTTCAACCCCAAGCTGACTTCATTGGAATAATGAATGGCACCTACAGAATGCATCCACCTGTTGAAACATTCTCAAGGGCTCTTATCAACGATAAGTATGGTACAATAAAAGCAAAACTATGAAGTAGAAGGTAAGAAAATATTGAATTCTGAGCAAAAACACATTTCCAGATTTAAAAGTCTTGCAAATAAGACTTTTTTTTTATAATGGACAATGAGAATATAGAAATTGCCAAATGTAAAGCTATAGAGAATGAAATGCATAAGATATTTAGAGAAGACTTTAAGACGACACTAAAATATTCTCTAAAGTACAGTCAAGTCGAAATACTTCATTTGTAGTACATCTAAAATGATCAAACATTCAGTCATTCAGTGACCCCAGTTTTCCAAGCCTCGTTCTTTTAAGTAATTAATCTCTGAAAGTAGTTTTTTTTTTTTTTTTTTTTTTTTTTTTTTTTAACGCTCTTTAGCATCTCAGGTCACCAGCGTCCCATTCAACTCAGGGCGTGAAACGGCCGACAAATTTTGCTCTGAGGTCTGTACGACACGGGACCCACGGCTTTCCTTCCGAAGGAAGCCATACTTTTTACGCCAGAAAAAATACATCGGTCCTATCGGGATTGAACCCGCGATCTTGGATTTAGGAGGCAAGTAGAAGGTCTCCAGAATATTTATTTATTTATTTTTTCTGGTAGAGATAAGGTCCTTAGGCCTTCTCTTCCGCTCTACCAATCTAATAATAATTACATGAAGTTATAGGGACACTATAACAACCATAACATTGACAGTAAAGTTGACAACATTCGTACATATATAAACCAATGTAAAACATCATGTATATAAATAAATGTATGCTAATTGATAATCAAAAATGTTACTAAAGAAGAAGATAAAAATAAGAAATTAAAAGAACAATAATATACAAGCACCAGCAATGACTATTTACACATATATCAACCTACGTGAATCCTGAAAGTGGAAATAAAGATACAAGCAAAACATAAAATTAAACCCTGACAATACTATAAAGGAAATAGGAACATTTATGATAGTAATAAAAATAATAGAATGAATAATTCTACAGCAGGGTAAAACAAATAAATACATGCATTGTAACAAAAGAAATCTAAATCTAGGGTATTCGATTATTTATAATAATATTAAATAATTTCTTATGAAATGCTCCTAAAGTTTGCAGTCTTTGACATGGCAATGCATTCCAGAGACAGGTTGTGGTTACGGTGAATGATGAGTAATATTATGAACACGCTGTAGTTTTTGCGTTAGGTTAGAGTTTAAGTCTGTGAGCAGAAAATCGCAGTAGACGAAGCGAGGCATCACCAGGGACTGCACCAAGATCTTTTTAAGGTTCTGGGTATGTATAGAATCAGATGAGAGAGATTCGTGTCCCGTACTTTGAGGACACGGTAGCTGATAAGAGTATCAGTACGGAAAACTGAAGATCTGATTCGAATTTCAGCCTTGACCCAATTTACATTGCTTAGAAGTTGAAAACTAAAGTGAAATAATGCAGACAGATAACAAACATGGAAATATTTTGTATGTCATCTTTAAAAACGATTGCTGATACCTATCGGGAAAGTAAAACGGCAATTCTGAATGAGCATTAACTATCTACTAATGCAAGTTAAACAAACCAGAAAAATAGATAATGATGTGAAATGACTGGGAGTCAGTGATTAAAAGAGAAAGTGGTGGAGCTTTATTTCTTTTTTAGAATACCTTTATATTACTAAAAACGAAAGGATTTCAGCTCAAACAGGAATTTTCAGTGAAACGTTTAATAGAGCCCATCTCACAATGATTATAAAGATCACAAAAGAATTCATCTGTCTGTCTGTCTGTCTGTCTGTCTGTCTGTCTGTCTGTCTGTCTGTCTGTCTGTCTGTCTGTCTGTCTGTCTGTCTGTCTGTCTGTCTGTCTGTCTGTCTGTCTGTCTGTCTGTCTGTCTGTCTATCTATCTATCTATCTATCTATCTATCTATCTATCTATCTATCTATCTATCTATCTATCTATCTATCTTCTATCTGGCTGATATGTACGATGATAGGTCAATAAGTTTCCGGCCTCGCCGTAAAGATTACCCTCGTACTTTGTAGGGCTTGCTTGCACAAATGTGTTTTCTCTACTCTATTTAATTATATTAACATACACCATTTTTATAAAACGTGTCTGGATACTCTGAATACATCACCCTATCTTTGACCAGCTATGTTCTTCACCCAGTCCAAAGTAGGGCGTAGCAATGTGCAATATGTCCCAAGTTTAGACTCTCTTTGCTGGAGTTAAGAAAATCTGCAATATTTATTGTTTTATATGCGTGAAAATTATTATGACAACTACAAAAACGAAGATTAAGCATTGTAGAAAAAAAATACTAGAGTGTCATATCTGAATTTACAGTAGAAAAGGAAATTAGATACATTACGAAAGTAAAATATTTCACTTGTTTGTATGTATACAGTGAATTTGAGTCTTTTTACCGCAAAGCGCACACAAACTATGTCCGTTGCGGCAACTGTGTAGAATAGCCCACTAAGGGAGAGATAACAGCTAAATTATGCACATGTTTGGAACTGGGGTAATTGTGCTGCCTGTTTATCACTACTTGGGCATGCATTATGTCGTATTTTGTTTTCGTGGTGTTTGAATTATCTTTAGCAATTACATTTGCAAACCTTTAGTGAATATGCGTTTTCCTGTGATATGCACTAGCTTTTTGTTTAACTTCAAGGTGGAAAACATTCCCTTCTCGTAGGATGTTGCATTTAGCTATCCTGTACCTCTTAAGTTTCATGAATAGAACTCAAGGTCACTTGGGAAGCGGATTACACAATATTCAATACTTTTTACAATTCTTTACAGTTCTATTGATATATTATTCAATAATCTTTTTCTTTATTTTGTGGTAGTATAGAATTCCATGGTTATAATATTTTCACTCAAGGTCATCAGACTTTGTCACTCCCACATTATCGTGGTTTCCTGTAAACAGCATAGCACGGATTGCTAATTGGCTAGGAGAGGAGAGAAATGCGCCCACATGCTCGGCACTGGCAAAAGGAAAGGGAGGAATGGGGGGGGGGGAGTAGATTCCATGGTCTTGACCGGCCTATTTTCAGTGAAAATATTATAGTTAATCTTTTAAGAAAAATAGAATTAGTAGACTTCTCTCCAGATTTCAAATGAAGTTAGTTATTCTGATAGATAGAAGTATGAAGGTAAACAATTAATTTGCAGCGCCATGTCCCAACTTTTAAAACAAGCAATAGACACTTTGAATGTTAAAATAACTAAGACATTCCACATTTAATATTCAAATTGAACAAAATATGGAAGCAACTCCATGTAGTGCAAATTCCTTCAAGATGTTTGTGGTTGTGTGCACCATTCTCGATCAATTTTTGAAAGCGATCGGCATTTGACCGCGTTCAATGAGATTTTATGGTGCATTGCCAATGGTCAAAGTTAAACTAGGCAGTTGATTATGGCCAACTTTGACCACAGGTGCCGGACCGATTAACTCCGTTGGTTGCGGTCAAGTGGCTGCCCTTTTTTTATTTCTTGAAGGTATTGAGGACGAGATAATAAACCTGGATTACTTAAATAGGAACCAGCGTCAAAACCGGATCATTGTAGAAAAAGGTGACCCTTTTAAAGAGCATGGGGACAGGACATTTGAAGAAAGATTCCGGCTATCTAAGGATACAGTGTGGTAGCTAGTAAATGAAATGACTAAGAGATTAGAATTTCCTATTAACCGCAATTACCCAGTTTCACACATGAATAGAATTTTACAACTCATGAGTTACACTGTTTTAAAAAATAGCGAATTATTTATTTATTTATTTATTTATTTGATAGTTCTCGTGGTGTCATGTTGAAATGCATGACTAAAACGTTCCACGCATCCTTCTTTTCTTTCAAAGAACATGAATCTGTGTTTTCGTTTTCAAATTTATTGAAATATCAGATAGCTAGTTCCAACAGAACGGTTATCTCAAAACAACTCCATTTTGTTTACCTACAAACACAAAACAAAAACAAAGCGATATAGGCCAGATGCACTACAACCTCTTTGGATATAGGCTTAGATGTTCCTTTGAGTAATTATCGTAGAATCGTGATCGTCTTTTTTTACAATTATATAAAGAGACAATTACGAAACTATTTTGAATAGAATCTGATTCAATTTGTGGCCCTAATTTTTTGTTCGTAAATTATCTGTTTTTATATAAATACTAAAATAAATGCGTCTAACTGGACTATAATAAAATAGCACATTTTTAAGAAGACAATTTGTATTTGTTTCTCATACTGAACCTAAGGTCCTAGTGCTATAAACCTCTTTGTTTACGTGATTAGGTTAGCATAGGTAGGTGCTTGACTGTCCTTGGGATGAGCAAAAATACTTGAGCTAAATATGATAATGATCTACTCTGGGATTCACAACATAAATGTTGCAGTCATGTTAAGAATTGGTTTTAGTAAAAGATATTAATGATGGCTAACACCATTTATTAACTATTACGTATATAGTTCATATTTTATTAATATAAATCCTTCTCTATTAAGCTTCCACATATAATAAGACATAAGCTTACACTGGTTTTCTGTATATATGGTTAAAATGTAAAATATGCAATAAATAAATTCCAGTACATAAGGCTTGCATTTCGTATGCTATTTTGCCCAAGATTTGTTAAATGAACATTTCAGTTATATAATTATAATTATTGCTAATAGTACATGTATATTATCGCTGCTACATTTAAAATTGTATTATTGTTCCCATTATTGTAACTTGATAAATTCTAATTTTAAAGTTCCTTGTGACAATTAAATGAACTTATAGAAAACTAAATAAAATAAACAAAATCGATTGCCGAAAGTCTTAAGCATGAGGAAGAATATAAACAGGAATGTAGGCTCAGGTTTGAACAGCGTGAGGAAACTTCAGTAACTCGACCTAAATGGGAAAACCCAATTCAATCTGCTGTATAGAGAACATTAACACTCTATAGCACTAGCAATTAACTCTCGAATATCGGGCGCGGGTGTTATCTGCTAGAGGAACATGCGGGCATTTCATCAACCCTGGCGGGGAAGGACTCGACCCGCTATTGTTTGCGCATTGCTTGTGCACTGAATGTGGTCTGCTTTTTGGTCTCTTTATGTTTGAGAGGACATGTTTTTATTTGCAGATTATGAATAAGCGTCTTTGATATTTCTTAGTTTAGCTATTGCACAGACCTTTATATCTTGAGTTAAATGAATTATGTACTGAGCGGGGTAGAACAGGCAGAGCGCCTAGGACTCGCATTCTGGGGGTCGTGGGTTCAAATCATTTGGACAGGTCATCCTGATTTTGGGGTTTTCCGTAATTTACCCGTGTTACTTGGGCGAATGCCTAAGGGGTATTTACTTTACATGCATTTTCCCCTCTACCTTCACTAATCATTTCATTCATACTTCTGTATGGTTGACAGGTAGAGAGTGATAGGCGATATGGGTTGCTGATATGCTGCGTGCGGTGGTGGCTTCTGCAATGGTGTCCTCTCCTATATACAAAAGGTTCATTGCTGAATGTGGCACCTACAAGGGTAGGGCCATAAGTTTCCGGCCTAACTATTTCTAGATATGATAAAGACAAAAACTATATTTCGTTTTTCAACATAGCTACCCTTTATTGCATTACACTTCTCACATCTTTGAATTAGCATTTCAATCCCACCCCCAATAATAGTCAGAAGTATTGTCTCCAAAACGACATAAACAGCATCCATCCATTCTTCGTCATACTTAAATTTCCTTCCCCGAAGGTCCTTCTTAAGTTATGAGAAGATAATAGTCACTGGGAGCTAGATCTGGGCTGTAGGGTGGATGGTCCATCTCCTTGAGGCTACATTTCTTCACAGCTTCATTTGGGTGCACAGAAGCGTTGTCGTGAAGAAAGCGCACATCACCACCACTCAACTTTCCTCGCCTTTTCTCTTTGATGGAAGCATGTAGTCTGTGCAGTAGGCCAGCATAGTACTCCACATTTACTGAGGTGTTCCTCTCCTTGAAGTCAATGAAGAATATTCCTTGACAGTCCCAAAATAGTGTGGACATGATCTTCTTGGTTGACTGAGTGACCTTGGCCTTTAGAGGCGGTGCTTCGCCAAGTTTACGTCGGCCACTCCATTGATTCTCTTTTGGACAAGGGATCATAGTAGAGGACAATAGTTTCAAATCCTGTAACAATACTTTGCAGAACTTCTCTCTCGTTACCACGGCAGAGCTCCAAAAATGCCTGACAACAGATGACTCGTTGTTGCTTTTGAATTGAAGAAAGAAGTCTAGGCACCCATCTTGCACTCACCTTATTCATGTTTAAATGTTCATTAATAATTCGAATGACTATTGTTTTAGAAATACCCTTGCTGCTATTTCTGACTTTGAGCCGCCTGTCTTCCATAATTTCTCCTTCCACAAGAGCGAGCGATGTTTTCAGAAGTGAGCACCTCCAAGTGCCGACCTGCACGCTCTTCTTCTTCAATGCTTTCTGGACCCATTTGAAAAAGTTTGGCCCATTCTTTTACGGTAGAATATGAGAGGGATGCTTCCCCATATACACCGTCGAATTGCTGTTTAATTTTATTTGGAGTAAGTCCTTCTTTTGTGAAGAATTTAATAACAGATTGATACTCCATTTTGAACATGTCACAATCTTCTACACATAACCTTCTTTATGCAACTATATCTAAAACCAGAACGCAGGGGGGCGGAACTTACAACTGCAATTATTTACTTAAAAGTTAAGGTATGACACCAGATAAGGGTTTTGTGAAGGCGTAACCCTTATCGGCGAGGCAGGAAATTATGAACTTACCTTTATAATATGTGATTCAGAATTAACCTCAACTGTAACGCCTGAAACTGCGATATGATGAGGAAAATTATCTGTATTATTGTCTCTTACTGTTTAACTCAGCAGATAGTTGAGGGATCTGTTTTTGCTCTTTACACCTAAAGATAAGAACACATGAGTAAAACTCGCACACCATTGCCAACTCTGTAAAATTAAGTCCACTTCAAGCACAACGGGAGTGAACTCAACGTGTAGTTAAAAGGTACAAACTTCTGTTCTTTATTGTGGTCGCTTAGAACGTAAGGAAGCAGTTTTTTTTTTTTTTTAATTCATAACTTGAAATGAATGATGGGCTGCTTTTAGTGTTCCTTTTTTCTTACTTTTCTTGTATAGTTTGTTCCTTTAAGGCGAATTACATTTTTTGTTTGAAATATGCCTAGTATACTAGTGTAATAAAAGGAATTTAATAATAAAATAAAAATATAGTTTTGTTTATGTGTTTCTTACTGGTATTTTTTATTTCTATCATAATAACTAATATATTTTCGTAAACTACTTCACTTACTTGCTGCATTCTTACACAAAAAGGTTGAGTTATTTATAACACAATCACAGCATTAACTAAATTGTGTTTAAGTGCAATTGGCTCGCAGAGAACTTTTCTTTCTGTGCATATATATCTGCAAAAATTGTGTATTTTATGGTTTATGACAGGCGTACCATTAATTCACAAAGATTTTTATACACTTTGTATGTGTACTGGTGTTCAATTCTGTGGTTGTAGATAGGGAGTATCGTCTTCTAGCAAATAATTTGACACTTTTAAATTTTGCTTAGAATCACAGTGAGTCTGTGCCTTTAAACTCCATGTGGAATAATAATAGGCTTTTGTAGAGAAATACATCCACCAAACTATTCAAAAAGTACTAGTAACTTATGTACTTTTACCATGACAGAGCTCTTTGTTTGAAACTATGAACCACTTAAAGATTAATAGCTACTAGCTATACACACGGGGTATCACGTTGTACTGCCCGACATTTAACCGCGGCATGGGTAACGTCGCATTAACTTGTTTTAATGCTCATGCAATGCTGTTAGGCCTTTAATTACTGAATCGTTGCAACCATTTACCAGTTCCCTGATTTTGTTCAGTTTCTTATTTCGTTGTGCGTCGATAGCCGTGTCTAGACGAGGGAGTGGGAGAGGGAGAGGGAGAGGGAGAGGGAGAGGGAGAGAGGGAGAGAGAGAGAGACTGTGATGGTTTGCTCCAACTGATATGCACTTAATGGATAGGCAATCTTCCTTCATTGGAATGCATCCCTACATTATCAATCGGTAATCAAAACGTTTACAGCTGATTTGTCCCTCCTGATATTTCAATTTCTGGATGATCTTTCTCTTCTAACCCCACAAACAAATGAATCCCTCTACTCAGACCATATTTCGTAAATTTATGCCGCTATAATCCTAAAACTATTCTCACTAGATGTTGGTGCAATAGTTTAATGTGATAATATAATTTAGTATGGACATTGCTTCGATCATATCAGGTAAATACACAGACTTAAAAAGTCGAATATAGGGATGAAAGAATGCTTCCCTTTTGCGTTCACCATATCTGCGTTCTATGCAGCTTTTGTAAGAAATTTAAATACTAACTGCATTGAAATCTTTTCAATTGTAATTTAAAACAGCTTTTATACTTTGCTCTTATCAGTGAACAAGATTTGGAAGAGAAAATACTTCAAAGTTTATTAAAAAGGGGCTATGCGGCATTTTTGTTCTGTAATTATTATTATTATTATTATTATTATTATTATTATTATTTAAATGTCTGTTTCTGAAAATCATCTTTATGGATCTATATTCAATAAAGAACACTGGTCCTGGATTAAAAGATTACTGACGTTAGGTAAAGTACATATTTTCTTCTTCTTACTTTTAACTGTTTTACTCTCTCTCTCTCTCAACATTAATTTAAAATGATAGAGTGGTAGAGATAGAGTGAGAGGAAATGAGGAAACAAAGAAGTTTTGGTTAGGAGGAAAGCTTTATTGGAAAGTCAGGTTAATCCAAGAGTAAGGAAAGGTGATCGTGTTATCTTAGCTCTAAATATATGTGCATATGAAATGCCTACGGCTCTAGTTAGAAAGCTGGAGAGGCTCTAGGAACCATAGGAATACTGAAAGCTTGCAGAGTTTATACAATAGCGTTGTCAGTGTTCAGAATAAAAGAGAAAGATTTTTATCTCATATTTAAAGAGTTCGGTCTCAACACTTTTATATTCCTGGTTGTAAGTTTTATAAGTTAAAGGTGTTAAATAAGTGAAAAATGGTTTTCTATAAACGTGACAGAAATAGAACTGAAGGAACTAGAGAGACGAGCTTCATTATCACAAATAATAATATAAATCAGGCTTGGACACTCCCCGAACCAAATCCGTTGCACTCTACTCGTAAAGTACAGCTGTGTGTTATCAATCATTAGCGCTAGGCTATGACGACTTCGGATTCTGTTTCGCTACTTAAAAATTAAGCGATCCTGGTAGGTGTTATTACATTGTTCCGAGAATAGCTGGTGGAGACCTTGAACCTAAAATCGCTAACCTGACACATGGTCGTCATAGGAAACCTTCCTAGTCAAGGAAATATTCCCACGACAAGACCAGAAATGAAATACAAGGTAGATAAACAACATTCCCCAATAGAGAATAGTTATCTTTGCCTACAACATAGCTATTTATAGATTTGACATTATTAGGATAATATGTATTTACACCGCCACGGGTGACCGAGGTCGCTCGTGAGCGCGAGGTCTGGGGTTCGAAACCCACTGGGACCGTCCTCCCTGACCGAGTTTTTTTCTCAGTCCTCATCAAAAGCATATGCCGGGGAGGTACCCTAAACATAGGCCTTGAATGTTCCTTTCCTTAAAAAAGGAAAACATATAAAAATATACGTATTTAAATTCTATTAACAGAGCAACATTCATAGAGATTGGTGACATATATTGACAATGAAATGGATATGATGTTAACGCATCATTATTCTTTCATCAAACAGAAGGAACCTGCTATTGTCTTGTAGACTGAGGTAAACAGAAACCGACTCTGCATTCTCCTGTATTTAGGTCACCGTGGTTCTTGCTGTGAGAAACGCAAGACAAGCAATTGCCTCTAGAACAGTGATAAGCTGGTGCGATATCAAACTTCGAGTTCACCGGTGTCTTGAGACAACGGCACGCTTCTTTCTAAGAATAAAAATTCATTTTGCAATTTCAAGATGAAATGTTTTTTAATTAAAAATTAGTGTTTGTTTAATTTTTTTTTTCCTAACATCCTTTGCGTTAACATACGCTCAGTATGCACATAAAGCGGCAACAACCTGGCATTAGACATCCAATAATTTCACCGTTTTGCTTGTACAGCCATTTGTATTTCTATTGACCAATTATATAAGGTTAATGAAAAAAATTAAAGGTTGCCAATTAGTCATTTAATTTCCGTTCAGGGTGGCGAAGTTTATTTAAGCTTAAGTCATTTAATTACGGGAAGACGTGAAACAAATTAATGCAATCCAAAACATAAGCAAATTGCCGGGAACCTTCAGTGCAACTAAACTGCGGCTTTTTTTTCTTTTTCTTTCTTTCCTACTATTTTTTGCATCATGATGGTTACAGTATATATTAACAGATTTGTTAAAAAGATATACATACTTTTTTTTCAAAATTGTTTTTTCTATTATAAAAGATGTTAAAATTCCACCTTAATTGATTGAAAGGAAGTTTTAAATCATGTTACTTGTATTAAAAGGTTGGGAATTTTAGATTTATGTCTTTTAAACAAAATATATTCTGTTCGCGATATTAATTCGCTAAGTGCATGGTCTAAACGTACCACATATGATGACAGTGATATCTTCAACAATAATTGTGAGTCAAATAATATATTGATATTTCGAGGCACCACAGTTTAGTGAAAACAGAATTACAGATTTTGCTCATATCAAAAGATGTCTCCACAAACACGACTGATTTTACACTGCCGTTTTTGCACGCATCCATTATCAACGGTCAACATTTCAAGCTACGTTTCTTCTCCTTACTACTTCCTATCTTTCTTTCTCAGCTGTTGTGCAAATATGGCCTGATTTTGAGGAGTGTTCGTCTATTGACTGAACACGTGACATAATATGAAGCAGTATTTTTGAGATCCCACCCCCAATTAAAACATTACAAAATGTTAGTATAATAAATTACATATGTTATTAATATTATTGCAATTATTGTGTACAATTTATGCGTATTCCTATTAGAGTTAGGTTATTTGTGTATTTCATGGATAGTGAGAGGGGGGAAAAACTGGCGGACAAAAACTTTAGAAATAAGCCAGAAAATGAAAATTGTGAATGTGTTTTTTGCTGTACCAAAAACAGATTACCATGTGCCTCCTTTTGTATTTTGTTGCAAGAGCCTTTGTGTAAAAAGGGTAGCCCCTTTAAGGTTTCTGGAAAAGCTTAGTTTTGTTAAAATCTGAAGGCAAAGCGTAAATAGAAAAGACTAAGAACAAACAAGTCATGAGAGTGAAATAAACCAGAGTGCCCGACATATGGGAGTCAAAGGGGAAAGTAGCTTAAATTTAAGGCCTAAGGAACGTCAAGTCAGGGATCTTAGGGAAAGTATATGCACGCCCCTCGGCGAATAGCTAGAAAGTTGTTGAAGAATAATAGTTCGAAATGGTAGGAGATGGTCACCAACCTGATGAGGGAATATTTGATAAAAGATTAGGGTTTCGAAGCAGAAGGACAGAGCGAGTCTTTGCCATGGTGTGAGTGAGTTTAGCTATCTGAGGACAGAGGGACAGACTGTGTTTTAGCTACCCGGTGAGAATAATAGACAATTAGTTCGGTTATAGTGCAAGTGTGATCTAAGAACAGCTCAACAGAACTTTAAAATCCGATCCTTAACATGGAACAAGCGACTCAAGCAAATAAATAGTGTTATCTTCAGCTTTAAGATTTGTTTTCATACATTACCTAGTTCCCGACTATTTCCCCCGTTGACCTGAAAAGGTACAAAATTCCAGCACTCTACCTAATCTAGCTGTAGCATAGCGACACTTTGAGACAGAGGCGGGAGAGAAGAAGAACTTCATTGATTCTACAAATATTATGAGTATTCTAGTTAACCAACCAGATAACCATCCTTTTCTTCCTTCCCCCCATTAAAACTGCCTCAAATAATAGAATTAAGGGTGGACGGCTATACTGCGGAGTTTGTTCCTTAAACACCTCCCTTCTTCTCTTTGATTCACATGCAGACAAAAAGCCTCGTTGGGAATCTTTCGGCTCTATTAATTAGAAATTTGTAGGAAGCTTTTTCAATGTGTGTATGCAGAGACCCCGAAATTTTGGTGGTTGAACAAATATTTTATTTTTATCGCAAAGTCCTTTTATGATAAAGATTAAAATATTTATCTGGTTGTTTTAGGTGTGTTTTTAATGTATTGTCAATGAGTTTTCACTGTTAAGGAAATCTGATAGAGCTTTTAAAATCTCATTATTTTAATGAACTTTCAAGGAATAAGGCAGTGATTAGAAAGTATATTTTGCCGGTAGTAACTTGAATAATATTATCTAATGCGAATATTATTGAATTAGGTATTGCTGTATACATCACCGTAAACCAACGAATTAATTGAAGAGGCGCTGCACCTTCGCTTTCCTTTTACTCTATTTAATTATTTATCCAATTTAATAGCTGATAAAATATACACGGCTGTCTACTGGAACTGGTCCTAGTCAGTTTTGAGGTAGGACCACTGTAACTAAAAAAATTAAATCTGAACAACAATTACTTACGTAATTAAAACATTTCCATAATTTTGAAGACAAAATAAATTAATTTTTATCCTTCGTCTTATTTTGCTAAATTATTAATTTTTTATTATTGATTTCAAGGAAACTGAGGAAAATATCACAAAATTAATACAAAATTAGTGATTGTATAACTTTTAATATTAATGCTAATTAGATGGTATGCACTGTTTATATGGTAACTTTACTTTGTATTTTGAAGCATTGAATATTTTTATAAATATTTTGTGCTAAATATTTTTATTTGGTATTAATTAAAATCCACTTTACGTTGTGTGTTTTTTTTTATTAAATTTGTATTGGGTTAAATTCAAAATGCGTTTAGTTTAAACTGGCCATATTAATCAAAGAAATAGTTCATACATCCCTTAATAAACAAGAACATTCACATGCTCATTAAATTGAGAGTAAATGCAAGCAACAGCGATACATATCTATAATTATGCAGTAACTTGATTATATCAATGTTTTTGTCTCACTGGAACCGGAAAACAGCCGACGTGTGTAATCCGTTTTAAAGTTACAATGCAGATTTCTTGTTCTTGTTAATCTACTGCTGCGGGTAAAAACTTACATTATTGCACCGCGTTTTAAACCGCATTATTATTAAAGCGTGCCTTTAAGATTTTCTGAGGGTGCGAGGGATGTTAGTTTTGGAACTGGCTTTTTGCATTAGAGCCAATGTTTACGTTACTCTAAGCTATGCTCAAGAAAATGAGTAATCTAAAGATCATATGGTAACTGTTTGTGGCTCAGAACGCTTCGGCGAGAGCAAACATTGTCGTCCTTGAAGGATTACGCAACAATCAATGCCCTTTCAATAATCAGGATTACTTACTGTCGAACTGTTTAGTAATTGAACTGAGAAGTGGAATTTTATGTTAAGCTGAAATGGGCATGGGAAAGGGAAAATTACACAGATAAAACAAATAATGAGGAAAGAGAGGGCAAGAGCAGGCGTGTGGAAGTTAAAAGGTGAAAGAGGAGGAGAATGTCCATTTATGGAGGGAAAGAAGACTTAGACCATAAGTTTTTGATTGTAAGGAAATTGAAAACTGGAGAAATGAGCTCATTAAGGTAAAATTTAAAAGGGATAATAGAACAACAAAGAGAACGCTCATAAAAGAGTGCAGGTGAGTGGGTCAGTATTTATTTAAAGTTAAACAGAAGTGGAAACGGACAGTGAAGAGAGAAGAAGAAAATTCACACAAAGTATGTCTATAAAATAATGATATAGATATAGTAAGGTAGATATCATTTTGGTACCTGGGGTTGGGTCAGAGCCGGCTCCCCTGGAATTGTGAGAGGAACATCCAAAATGGCCTGGGCTAGACAGATGGAGAACCCTTGTAGTTTGTATTTGTATGACTGAGTGACTGGAAACTACTTGTGTTATTAAGCAGAAGTACATGTCAAACCTGCCTTACATTTTCTACCCTTTTTACTTTCGTTGTTCATTGACTGAGTTGTTAATGAAGGACTTTGCTCCATACGTCTTCAGTTTGTCTTTTGTGGTTTGAGACTGGTTAGGATCCTGTTACGATTGCCTTTGGACTTCTAAATGTCCTCTTTTCAACTGATGGGAAATGTATGGACAGTGGTGCAAAGTATCTTGAATGAAGAAAAACATTTCATCAGTTATGGGAACTGTTACAGCTATGCAGTGTCGCCTAAATGCTGTATTTACAGATTAATAACTTCTTTGAGAAAAAGTTGTAAGAATGACAGTAAAGTTACTATCGATTAAAAAAACACAAGTTGATGTAAAAATTAACTGAAAAACCGATCAATTTGCTTCAATAATAATCCTTATTAAGTAGATAGTATGACAGATCTGTTATACCTTCATAATGTCAACAAGCATCATTAATATCTTTCACTGGGTTCTTACCGAGTTTCCTGAAACAGTTCGTTGACGCGATGTTTATATTAAGAACAGTGACACTTTTGTGTAAAAGTGGCGCATGCAACAATGATATGCACATCAGTAAATTTGATTCTAATCTGATTTGTTGTTTATCGTTTAGTATTATAAATGATAATTTTACTATATAATTCCAACCATGACATAAGAGAAAAGAAAAGAAGAGACGAAAAAAGAAGAGAGGGTAAGTGAAAAGCAGAAGAAAAAAAATAGAAGAGCGGAGAGAAAAATATAAAACAGAGAGGATATGAGAGAAGTGAAGAATGAGAAAAACAGAAAAGAATAGGAAGGAGAAAAGCCAAGAGAACGGAACAGAAGGGAAGAAAGAAGAGAGGGGAATAGAGAAAACAAGATTAGAACAGAAGAGAGAGGAAAGAAGAGAAGAGGAGTGAAGAGACAAGTGATGTGGGAAGTGATTAAATGAGAAGAAAGGAGATGAGAGAGGAGGAGCGAAGAGATGCAAAATGAGAAAAAAAGAAGAGGAGAAGCGAATAAAACAAAGTGGTAGAGAGGAGAGAACAGCAGAAAAGAAAAGAGGAGAGCTGAGAAGATAAGTGAAGAGTGGAGGGGAAAATAGAGAGAATAAAGGGGAGGAATAAAGACAGAAGGGGAGTGAACAGACGAGAAGAGACTAAGGAATGAAGAGAGGAGAAGAGGAAGGCATTACAAAGTAACTCACTTAGATGCAGTCAACTGTAACTGAAACATGTTAAATTGTTAAAATAAGGTCATTACAGTAGGCAGCATCTTTCTTCAAAACAACCAAGAGAAGAAGTTTAAGGTTTTTAAATAGTGATTTGCAGGAAGTTCTTATTTGTAGTGATTTTTTTAACTGTTTACAAGGGCAGAGATTTACTCCACATGGAGTGCTATAGAGATAAAATAATTAGACTGTCACCATACAAAAGTACATCCGAGATTACGTCTATAAATAAAAGTTCGCACTACACCAGGCGTTAACAGCTGATGTTGTTATTCGTTTAATTCTTACTAACAATCAATCACAGGGAAGACAGTCATGATCCCTAACTGGAAAAAGAACAGCGTCGCTCATAATTTGACATGGTACCCTATGCCCACTTGCTTGCACCGTTACAAAAATTAAGTTTTACGTTTTTATTTTATCTTACACTAATTCGGGTGTTTTGAACAATTATCCACATTATTGTAACAGTACATGAAGAACATTTTCGTGCCTAAAGCTGATAGATGCGCACTATTAACCTATACATAAGATCTCATTGGAGAAACAATAATTGATGATTGTTTAAGCGACACCAGCAGACGTTCGGCTTCAACAAGTGTAAACTGTTTAATGTAATCATTTTAATACTTTAGTAAATTTGCATGATGAAGTGTTCTCTTAGAACATGAAGTAATTAATTGTCGAGGATCAAGAAACAGCGCAGAGGTCGTTAGCTGAGATGCGGCATGTTGCACGTGTTCTCTAGTGGCCTGTTCAGTTCTCGGTGACCTTTGTTTTGTAACTGATGTCGGATGTAACCTAGCAAGCAAGAAGTGGCAGCTTGCAGGCATTGCCTCATTAATGCAAACGCTGTTGGCCTCTCGCTTCCTATTTCCCGTTCAGTGAAAAGTATGAAGTAAGTTCTTTTAGTAATAGAAACTCAACATCTCTCATTTGATACTTTTCTGAATAGTGTTCATAGAAAAACCAATGAAGCGTAGTGGTAGTAGTAATGGACGTTTTATTGTGCCAGTTTTAGAATACATTCAAATAAATACAACTGTCGCATGGGCCTTACGGCCATACATGCTAATATTGTCCTTATAACAATCAAAATGGCCATACATACATACATACATACACACATACATACATACATACATACATACATACATACATACATACATATACTTCGATATATTTAAGTTTTCTATTAGTAATTTTATATGCAAATACATAAACATGAATGAACTCTTACTCTTGAGCCCCCTTTCCGTTTACTCACATCCCCTCTCCAACTCCCCCCTCTTCACTATAGTCATTAACCTTCTTTGTCGGATCTTCTCTAAAAGTTTTCCCAAATTGTGTGAGTACCTCGCATGCACTAACACTTCCCGGCAAATGTTCAAATTTCTATTGACATTCAAACCTTGCGGTGATAAATTCTCATTTCTTAAATTTTCCGTTTCCCTGCATTCTGTCAAAATATGCCTCCAGGTATCGCTTTCTCCGCACAATGACAAATTCTTTCCCTGAGAGTATTAACTGTTTTGTTTCCTTTGCAAGCCCCTAACCTGAACCATGCGAGACCACTTCTTTCTTCTCTACCACAGATATCCAAACAATGTCCTCTCCCCCACAGTGAATGTATTTGAGCCTGCAGGCTAAGCGATACTTTTTCTGCGCATTGAGACACCAGTATTTTGCCTACCTATACCTCGCAAACGTCTGTTAACTATTTTCCAACTATTTCGTGTAATGTCCTCTCCCCTTAACCAAATATATCCCAATTCAATTTTGTCTAAGCCTTTCCTTATTTCGATGCCCATCCCGTATGCCACTCTTCCTTTGTTTGCTCCCTTAGACAAACCACTCGAAGAAGAGCTTGATCCCCCGTATTACCCTTAACTAGTATTTAATTGTTCATTTAAATGTAAAGTAAATAAAGAAAGAATTTGTATAAATATTTTGTTCAGTTCCTATAGTGAGCGAAGTGTGTTATCTTGAGGCAATAAGGGGCTAATTTTATTTCATTTAAAAAAATGAGCATAATAAATTAAGTATAAACATATTCTATGTTTGTGTCAATAGAACATTTCCGAAAAACTAATTGGTCTACTGTTTTGAGATGCCTTTCCTGTTAGTTTTCCATTGATTTTTAGTGCACTTATACTTATATCCTGCTTTACTAATTTGATCACGACCACAAAAATATGTAAACACTTTTCGGCAATTTATGAAATTCAAGAGCATTTTTATTTACACGAGGAATTTATCTGCTGTATCATCTAATACAGTAGGTGATTTATTACACCCATTTCTGAATTTTAATATATGTTTAATTTTGACAGAGTTTTCCTTGGATAAATATATTGTGGGTTGATTACTTTCTGCAGAATATAATAAAATTGTGAGTGAGTGGGTTATAATGTCAAGACATTGAAGTTTCATACACCGGCCGCAGAGAGCAGTGCCGCAGTTCATTTTGTAACATACGTACCGACAATCGGCTAACTACATTACGTTGAATGATAAAGTTGAAGATGGGGATGACATGATGATGGAACAACGGCGGAGTGAGTGTCAGGGTAACTGAATATCCGGATAAAAAGTTACACCGACGTCCGTCACAAATAACACTTAACGGACGCTGGGGTCGAAACAGCACCGCCTCGGTGTGAGGCGAGCAATATAACCGCTCGTTCACGGCGCTGCCTCTATACTGCATGCTCGTTCTGAAAGAGTGTTAATAGAGAGTTAATTTAGACAAGAAGCGCAACGCTGTCAACCTCCGAGAAGCAAACATCGCACGTGAGGATAGTTTGCGCGTGAAAGCTTTGAATATATATAAATGAAAAACAATGTAAGCAAAATAACAATAACTAGAAAAACAGAAAAGAATAAAACACTAAGAAAAAGTCACAGATTAGTAATCGCTATATTTCGAACTGCTTGAGAGTGAAGGTGGTAAAAATAAACATTGAATATCGAAGGTAACGTTATGCATGGAAATAACAAGAAACAAGCAATAAGAGTGTGGCGGGAAAAAATTGAATATGTAAGATTTAAACCATGTGGTATACGCGCTTTAAGGAAAAATATAGCTGCCATTTCTCTATCTCTGAGTAAACTTTCACAGCATGAGTCAGTAACGCATAAATAAGCGCTTAATTAAACGCATCATCGAAATCCTTACAGTGATGTAGGACACGCTTGGTTTAACAGAATGTCTTTAATTGTTCATACGTAGCGAAACAACAGTAGAAGTTAAACCAATATAAAATACTTTGCAAAGTTTACAAGATAACATATATATGTCGTTCTTGGAAGAACAGGTAGCAAATGAAGAAATGTTAAATTCTCTGGATAAATTAGAGCTGTGGAATGAATGGCAAGGCATATTTAGCGCACAGGTTTTACATTTAGGGCGTTGGCAAGGATATGAGCCTGCAACGGGACAAGATAATTTGGAAGGAGGTAGGTTTCGGCGAAATATACTTTTAGGGGGTTAGGGGGTATTCTAAAGTAAGGCGGGGTACAAATTTAGGAAAATGAATTAAAGATAAATGCATTAATAAAGTATCGTGACATTCTTTCAAAATAGGTATGATGCTTTCAATTCCAGGCACGTGGTTAATGAAGTTCTTAGAAGTTTTAAGTTTGCAATGGAAAAATTTGTGTTTGGAATTATACGGGATTTTAAAAAAGAGAGGAAGAATTTTTTTGTTCTTGGAACTTTTGAGCTAGGTTTTTAATATACGTACCAAGAGATTAAAGCCCTTGGTATTAATGCGTGTGCAGCGAAGGGGCTCACTTGTTTCCCATGCCTATTGGAGGACCGAAATACAGCAGGACTTTACTGGAAATAAAAAAGCAAATATAACACACGAGAAGAAAATTTTCAGCAGCCTCCATTATAAAGAGTGTTATTATCAACCTCCAATATAAAAATTGGATTAGTTAAACATCTTTTAAACGTTTAGGGAGACAAACTCAAAAGGTTTTCCATAATGTGAAAGGTTTATCCTAACCAAAAACTAAAGAAAATCATTTTAGGAGTCACAGAAAACGGGGGCACATATTTAGAAAATGAGTGAGACATGCTTCACGTGGCTTTGTATGGAACAATTAAAACAAAGCCGCTGATTACAAATAAGGAATGCAGGTATGGCTGTAGTATGTCGCTTTTACACTCGTATTTATATTTTTGTTCCAAAATCTTAATAGTTAGTGAGTAAATAGGTAAAATATTTCACAAAGACGTTAGGTAATTAGACATTATCAGAGGTTCTGAAACTAACACGATGGCATGCATTATTTGATGATTCGATACAAGTGTCCCCAAAAAAAAAAAAAAAAAAAAAAAAAGCTAATTTACTAATGCTTTCGTCGTTAAACTTGGCTTAGATTTATAAATATTTTAAGACAATAATTAATAATAATATGAACATTAATTCATATTTTATAAGAAACATTTACATTATAATACTATATTTTGTGAAATATATGTCTGTTTTATCAACTTTACGTGAGAATAATAGTTCAAATATGTAAAACTGAAGACATTTGTAATTGGCGTGAACATATTTTGTAGAGTAGTGCGTTTTAAATCGGAATCAAAGATTAGTTTTATGTTGTAGCTCCACGTAATAAGCGCCACTTGTGGCCGAGGTCGTTAAGGCGCGGACTCGTGAGCGGGAGGTCTGGGTTCGAATCCCGCCAGGACTGAGGTTTTTTCCAAATGTTCCTCAGCCCTCATCAATGGCAAATGTCGGGGAGGTACCGTAAATATTCAATAGTAGTTCTAAGTGTATCTTTGTTGTTATAAAATTCTGTATATTCATTACAAATATATTTTATGCGTGGGTTGTAGAAAGTACATGCTTAAGTATGATGAAGAGGAACAAATAATAAAACATAAGATAATATAATTAATAAATTATTTCTTTAATTTTTTAAAATATGAAGAACGGTATTTACAGATATATGAATTGTAATATTTACATATTATTTATAATTACACTTGTTTCTGGCTCGCGCACTTTGCACTTTGGCTAGTAAATTGCACAGATCCCAGCATGCCAATCGACTTCTAATTAACCTAATTTTTTTTTCTTCAGGTTTCCCAGTGGACACATTCTGCCCATTCCTCCTCCCCTCCACAAAATGGGCAGATCCTCCTACAAGAACTATTCGTTATTTTTTGAACCTTCCAACCTTCCAGCATAAACCTGGCCTTTCCTGATTTTTCTATCATCTTATGTTAATTATTTTAATTATATATTGTTGAGTTTGTGAACATGTTTCATGAAATACACAGCCAAATAATTTGATCATTTTGAACTAATGCAGCTCTTACAGATTTTGTACATATTACGCAAATATATCCCTATATAAAGTTAATAGTTTAAAAATATTAGAAATAAAAGATAAGGGAATCAAAATTTACTGAGAGAAAACGATAATAGATAATGACATTTCTCGTGATAGGTCCTGAACAAGTCAATTATCAAATTAATTTCATAGCTTACCTACTCCGAAAATAATTTCTACTTGGGAGATAGTTGGCCGGTTGGAAAGCTCTCAGCCCAGCAATGAAGGAATGATTTTTTTTTAACTTGACCGAGGATATTTACTTTTTAATATTCTTGACTATTTTTCCCCGTTTTAAAACATTAACATAGATTTTTTAACCATATCTACATCACTTATCATAAGATGCTCGTATAACAGTAAGCTGTAAATTATTAAACATAATTTGTAACTGCGTCTTTTTACACACTGTACTGGAAATCTGCTTCTGCTAACTTACACCGAATTTACAATTTGCATATTGTAAACTTTTCTCTGTTTAAAACTCCGCAATTCTTGTGTTATTTGTGATAGTTTTGTTGTTCATTTGTTTTATTTACTGACCCTCTTTAACATCTCAGGTCATCAGCGTCCCATTCAAATCAGGACATGAAATGGCCGACAAATTTTGCTCAGAGGCCTCTTCTTTCAAGCTTATAGTTCTTTATCGTATCGTAAATGTACGACACGTGACCCACGACTTTACCTCCTTCTGAAGGAAGCCTTACTTAGGATTTTTACGTCCGAAAAAATCCATCAATCCTGGCCGGGTTTGAACCCGCGATCTTGGGTTTAGAAGGCAAGTGTGGTTACCACTTCACCATTAGGACCGACATTTGAGGCAGTTTTTTTTTCTCAGTAGTGTTTAGCGCCCGTTTTTACTACTGAGACACCACAGGCAGTGGACACTGATGATACGTAAGATGAAATGATTTATTGGGAAAGGATATTTTTTTAAGGAAGGAATCGTTCAAGGCCTAAGTTTAAGGTACCTCCCCGGCATTTGCCAGTTATGAGGACTGAGGAAAAACTGGAAAAAACCCCAGTCAGGGAGGACGGTCTTGGTGGGATTCGAACCCCAGACCTCCCGCTCATGAGTCCGCGCCTTAACGACCTCGGCCACCCGTGGCGGTTTTGTGGCAGTGACAGAAAGAAATAAATATAAATAATTAGAAATATAAATTTATTCACTAATTACTATATATTATTTTATAAATTCTTAAGCCTATTTATTATATAATTAAAATAAATAGTCGCAAGTATTAAAACATTTATAACAAAACTTATATCTTTCCTTGTCTCTTTCCCCCTCTAAGTATACGTGCGCCTAATTAGGCCAAACCTAATAGGATAATAAAGCTTTGCAAAGTAAAGGGTACTTTAAAGCGATATTAGGTGCATTAATGAATGAAGTACATTTTATAACACAATCAAATATCTCTTTACCTTCAAACCCCTTGGATGGTTGAGGTCGTTAAGGCGCGGACTCGTGAGCGGGAGGTCTGTGGTTCGAATCCCGCCATGACCTTTCTTCGTGACTAAGGTTTTTACCAGGTTTTCCACAGTTCTCATAAATAGCGAGATACCCTAAACCTGTGCCTGGGAGGTTTCCTTCCTTAAAAAATCCTTTCCCAATATATCATTTCATGTATCATCAGTGTCCACCACCTGTGGTGCTCAGTAGTAAAATCACTTTTTACGTTCTAATAATCTCTTTTTCTTCTGAGTAATAATTTTCCAGACATGTAAACTAAACTGCACTGACGGTTTCCTCTTATTACACGGGATCAGTGAAATATTTCCAAAATGATAAATAGCTTGCTCAATTACTGTAATGTTGGCAGAAATGATGCCTTTTAGTATACCCGTCTTCCCTAGCGTGCAACCAATCACACAGGTTGCGTGCAAGTTACTCGATCGAGAAGATAAGAACAGGCCTAAAACACAGAAGGGCATTTGCACCTTCATAAATCATGCAAATAAACACGAAATTCAATTGTACAAATGGATTAATGTTTGAGGAGAAGCTCTATATCCATGATGAAAGGAGATTACTTGCATTAACTCCAATAACCCCCCATTTTTGAGTTGCCCGCATTTCTCCAACTCCATATAGATAATGAGGAAATTGCTCGAGATAATAGGCAACATAGCGTTCTCTTGTTTATCTCTTCGCTCACCTGCCCAGCCCATCTCTAAATTGAACCCGAAGTGCCGTAGTTGACCCGTGTAGAGGAATTGCAAAATGCTTGATATGGTTTACTTTCGAGTCAAAGTTTTAATTTGCTTCCAAAACGTTTTAGTATTAAAGCTTAGTTATAGGGAAATCGCCCTTTTTGCTAATTTTAACAATATGTCGGTTTAGTTTAGATTTTGATTGTTTTATGTGTTGTCTTCTTGTTGAGTATTTATGAATGTATTTCATTTTTCGTGGGTGCATATTTATTAATTGAGACTGTGCCTCTTAAGTGCAACTTGCAGTTAAATAAATTTTAATTCATTCTGGTACAGATTTTATGTATAGCAGCTTATTTCATGTAACTTTGCGATCCTTGTCTTATGTGCTTCCTGGAGTTCTGGGGCGTTCTAATCTAATTGGGAGCTCTGTCTGGTTGGTGATGTTTACCTTTATATTAATATCACGAGAGTGTCTGAGATAAATTCACAAACGCAGTAAATTATTGCACATTTGCGTTGTGAACACTAAAACTTTTCAAGCAATCTAGTAACATGAGATGAGTGAGTGAACATAATTTTTAAGTGTGTTAGAGTTTATTAGACTGTCACTCTAATATTTCTACCACGAACTCTTGTATTGCCCCACTCGTCTGCCCCGACTCTGGCGTAGCCTGCTGCCCGAGAGTGATAATTTATCATCCAATATAGTTTCCACCGCCGAGTCGGTCATTAGATAATTGGATGACCCAATATTGTAAGAATTTTGCATTATTGAATAATAAATTTAATTTTTTGTTTGAATCTGAATGTGTTATAGTTTAAAACCAAGAAATTGCTGCTGGTATTTTAGTCAAGAAACATGACAAAAACAAGAAAAAATCGTTCACGTATATCCAGTATGGTTTATGGCACATTGATTAATTGCTATTGTGGCTTTATTTTCTAACTAGTAACGTACGGATATTACTAACCTTGTACTTCCCTGTAGCCATTTTCCCGTCTGTCGTTTAAAGTTAGGTGTATGGGATGACATATTTTACGTTCTAGGTAACAAACAATTGTAAAGGAGTGTTGAAACAGCTGCCAATTGAACATAACACTTCCGCCGGGTCTTTCTTTTTGTTTCCAACCAACGCATGCTTAGTAGAAATTCCTTTCTCTTCAGGTTAAAGAAAAATGCAATAAAGTTGCACACATGTCAGAAACATCTTTTGTGAGTTATGCTTGTCTGAACCAAAGTGTTGTCGTCACTTTGCGTGTAAATAGATCTGTTTCCACAGAAATGAAATGGTGAAGGGGCGTCCAATATTTCTGTAGCCTTTGGGACTACAATTTAGCGTTTTATGTGATATTCTGTCGTTTCCCACAGGTGGCCGATAACTAAGTGCCGTGTGATTAAACATCTCAATGCATTCAATGAAGCGAAGTTATGAAATATGAACCACCTTCTCCCGTGACCACTAAGACACGAAAGGCGACTCTGGGTCCCTGAAGGACCCGGGGTATGAAGTGGGACCCCCGGGTACACACAACGACAACATCTGCATATATAATCAGCTTCAAATGTCAGTAAGTTAGTAGGAATTAACTCACGAAGCAAGATATATTTTCTTGCAGTTTTCAATTGATTTCGGAAAGCCAATGATTTTGTTCCTTAGAAGTTATGAACATAACACTCGCTTTTTTTCAGAAAGGGTGCAGATAGGATAAAACCTGGAACGTCTAGATGGTAAAGAGACGCCGAACAGAACTAGCAAACAAGGGTTGAAAAATAATAAATTAATAAGGAATTCGTAATGTTTACGAACACTTCGTGAATGTACAGTTGTAGTGGTTTTTTCCTGAAGTTGTAACGTTCTATAGTGACTGCCATACTTTTTCAGAACGACTAATGGAATTAATTAACAATTACAGTCGTTTAGATTAGCGCTTTAAGGTACATACTTTGAGACAATATAAAATGTCTTCAACCTCAATTTTTATATTAATGATAATAGTATAATTAATTATGTGTATAGTTAAGTCATTTTGCATATTTCCTCAGTAGTAGAACAACTGGATTACAAAACATTTAGACATAAACCAGGAAACGTTGTGTTTTGAGAACGGGACAAAAAGAGTCAGCTGGTCCTGTACATCTTTTGTATATTTTTATAAGAAGTTTTGTATAAGAAGGGTCGTCTCTAACAATTACACAATTGTTAGGGAAAGGGAGTTGGTCAGATCCCTATGTGTTGCATGAACTGTTAGAAGGGTTCGTTTTTTGTTAAAATCCAGGACAGGCCGGGCAAGAAAAACCAATTGATGCAACAGAACCTTGTGGGTGTAATGACTAGTAACCAACTTTACGTAACGAAACCCAGGAGAAAAACAGAAGGAGTAAAGGCTAAAAAGGGCAGTCAATCGGGTAGCTTAAGGCGTAGAAAGACGCAAACGGTTAACAGGGAGCCATATCGAAAATAGTGAGAAAAATAGTGGAACGATGAAAAGGTTGTTATAATTACGTGCAGTGATGTACTAGGGCATGCTTTCAGAACTTAAAGGCGGCGCTTGGAAGATAAAATTACTTAACTATAAATAAATTGCGTTATAGTAAGCTCCATGATTCATATTCGTATTTTACATAATTTCCAATCCTCTCCTAGTGGCCTAAGAGAGTCATAAAATTCCAACAATCCATCAACGGCGGTATTCGGTAGGCAGCACGAGAAGAGGAAATCGACATCAATCCGTCAACAAACAACTGAATCAACAAACTCCTCCCCCCTTATTACATTAGACTATGAACAACGATCGCAATTTGTTTATTAGAATTATGAAATCTGGAGAGCAACAAGAAATGTATACAAGCATGCTGCTAATAGCGCGGCAGAAAATAGGCACAGCTCTGGCGCTGGTATAACTTTAATGTTTCTTTTAGTGTTACTTACACCAGTAAATAATAATTAATTCACAATAAGAGTACAACAAAGATAAGACCTTTTTGTTTTCCCCAGATGGAACAGAATTTCAAAGAAAGCTTCTGCTAACACAACACGTTCGATGGATAACCTACAGCGAGGTATGTCAACATAAGAATATTCACTCAACGTACCAGCGAAATACTAGATGATAATCGATTGCACTGTAAATTAGTCTGGGACTGCTTGTAATCCCTGGCTTGTATGAGATGGTTATAACATATAAGACCAATACGGATGAGGTAGGGCAGCTAAGAATTAATAAAACATTCACAAAATTATCACTGGTTTCCTACGGATTTAAGTGTGTAGCTTTCTTCGCGCGTACAAACAAAGAATTTCTCTTTAAATACTTAAACAAAGAATGATAACCATATGTCTATTTTATATTGATGACGAACGCACCCGAGTGTTTATTACGACGCTAAGCATAGCGAGATTGGCTTATTTATCTCTCTCTAGAATCAATGAGACGGGGAATTGGTTAGTCGTTTAGATGCTCAGAGAAAAACAAAGGAACAAATCGAGTGGTGAAACGTGTTCATTAGCTGACATCCAGGAAAATAAGTCCTGTAAAAATTGCAGTTCAAATCACGGGTTATTGAGAGCAACATCGTTAATTACACTTTATGATTTTCTTGTTATCATCAAGGAGCTTATTATTTTTGTTTTAGAAGAAATAAAAAGGATATAATGAGCACGTATTATCCCAACAAAATCAAAGAAAGTATATAGCATAAGTTCACGGATACAAGAAACAAAGAAATATCAAAGGTAATAAAATGTTGTATAAAAAAGGAAGTTTAAAGCAGTATAATTGTCAACCTTTCTAATATACAGCAGAACCTATTGACGTAATAGCTGCTTTATTAACGAACAAAATCTCAATTTATGAAACAAAACGCGCTCACTTCGCCAAACATTGGTTTATTGACAACTTGACACCAGGGAAACAGCTCTGTGCGCGCTGTAAACTTGAATACGCTAGAACAGGGATGGCGAGAATTGCTTTATTTTTAAGCAGCGAACATTTCAGAAATGTAATAACATATGCAATCGATCGATAATGGAGTGATCCTTCGCTGCTGTGCTTTGCGGGCATAGTATAACTCGAATTTGACTCGATGTGGCCACCCCTGCTCTATGAAGGTGAGGGGAGGAACGATTAAGCCAAAAAGACAAACGATCCTTACTATTAATTATCTTGTCTTACTTTTATGTCCTTTTGAAGAAATCCATCACACTTTTATGCACTTTGCTACCAGGATGCCAATATATATTATTTTAAGGAGTTTGTTTATAAATTTTTATCAATGATTCTTAGTAAAAGTTATGCTTGTACCTTCTATCAATTTTTAAACACCCTTTGACTTATATTTGACGCATATGGGTGTAATATCACATATCACTCTGCAATCAACGGCTCGCTTAGTTTATTTTAGGCACAAGAGTAGGAGATTCTGTCCTATATGTGCGAACAAAGAATTTTGGGAGCTTATTCCGGCGTGCTGCAAGAAGACGGAAGAATGGAGAAAGAGATATTTACCGACCCATTTTGTTAACGGGAGAGAGGGCAGTGGCAGTGCTGGACTTTGCTGGCAAATATGAAGGAGGAAGAGGGAATAAGTAAATTTTTAAATAAAGTGAGACAGCTCAGATCTGAAAAGGAAAGCGGGTGTAAGGCAACATGGGTCACTATATTTGTTAATTATGTGTGCGTGTGTATGTGGGGGGATTGTAAGCTATTTGCTCTTGCACTGTTCTCTTTTCTGTTTATTTTAAAAACGTATTTCGATTTTTTTAATATTACATATTTTTCATTTATTCATGTCATTATTATATCTCTTAAGAGTTAATATAGGTTTGTGTAAATTTTATGCATTTCCTAGTGTATTGGAAAAAGACTGTCCCAGGACCCGTGAGACATGGATGAGCTAGATTTCTAATCAGTATATTTTGTAAATATACTACTATTACTACTGTTTCACATATCATTAAAAGGAATTTTGGGTATCAATCAATCTTATATAGGTGCAAATGATGTGCACTAAGGGTTGACCATGCAGGGGGAAATGTTGATTTAAGATGTACAAAATAAATAATATCAATATACTAGGTCTAAATAAAATTTATTTTGATATATTTAAAATAACATACGAACATAATAGTTGCCTGTAGAAAATGAGTGAATGATTACGATAAACTCAGAATATTCCAACAATATCCTGATATTATAATGTTGTCATTTGCAATTATTTACATTGACAGTATCAAGAAACATATTATGTTTAAATTTAATGCAATCTGATTGGAGCATAAAAATATATAATGCTGTTTATTATGATAGAAATTATGAAAGATCGACATCTAAGCTTTTAATATTTAATATTTTCCTATGAATCTCTTTAATTGGATCTGTACATCATGTCCATTTTAGGTTTACGTTAAAGATTGTAAACAAAACGTAGTATCCAAGTAACCTCTTCTATTACATTTCTTCGTTTAAGTAAGACCCTAATTATATAATTTATTAAATATGACAATTTTTTCATACTAATAAGCATTTAGGTGAACATTTTTCGTTTCTGGTGATTATGTCAATTTATTTAAATACTTCTTCGTGTATGATAAACTTTTTGTTCTTCTCATAGCAACGAAACGCAGTGCTTAGCGCAACTAAGTATTGCCCTTAATAACACCAGCAGCACCAGGAGACCATGTAGGGTAGGGACGACACAAAATGTGAAGACGTTGAGACTGCCCCAGCATATGTTTAGGGATGCATCATCGGAGCAGACGGGGATTTCTCTCATCTGTCAGGCCTATCTCTAGGTTGTATTTACAAGTAAACACTTCCAGCTTGAGAGAGGGAGAAGGTGGTTTAAGGGGAGCCGTTAAAAAGAGTTGATTCACAATTCAGAAGATATCCGCCACCGAAGCACCAACAGGATATACTGAAGTAAGGATTATTAGGCAAAAGAAGTAGCCTATTTTATAAATATTATAGCTAAGTAAAATATTAAACATTAAAAACTAAATTAAATATTAAGAAACTAGAGTGCTTTAGAGTTTTAAAAGTTAAAAGAAATATAGAGTATAAATTGTTTTAAACAACACTATCTTCAAAAAAATTGTGTCAAACGGAAGGAAATATTACAACTTCTAAGTGAAAGTTCTACTTAGTGATTCAATTTACTTCCGTCTATTTCAAAGCACTCAAAATTTGACGAATTTCCCAGGCTCTGTCATAAACTGCATTAATATAAAGGAGGGTGCATAGCTCTTCAAATACAGTTACTCTATACTCCTAACAAGAATGTTATCTTAGTACAGTCAATTTCTGCAAACAAATTATCGGCCTATCAAAAAGCTCACCAAATTTGGTTACATAAGTAGAGTGGGGAGTAAAGACAAAATAATAACAAGAACTCTGAAATGTTGGTTTAGGATTAAGAATTTTGAAACACTGTCTAGTGACACAAGAGAAGTTGAGGGAAGGAAATACTTGGGTTAGTAGAATCAACGAGATTATGGAAAATTTAACTTGAGTATGCTGTGGCATGGTAGAGAAAGTAAAGAAAGAGGTTTTTGGACAGAAGTTAAACAAAGAATTGAAGATATGGAAAGACAGGAGATATAAAAAGTCATTCAGGATTTATAGGCGGTTAAAGGAAATATGGGGTAGAGAGGAAGGTGACAGTTGGACAAGGCAGGGAATTGTATGGGCCGGACAGGGGTAGTGAATAAGAGGAGGTTTAAACATAGAGGAATGTCCGATGTGAGGAATTCAAGACAGTTACTGGCATGCAATTGTGGAATACAGAGAAACTAAAGAAATGAGAGCAAAACTTAGGATTGAGATAACTTACCAATAGAGATAGGGGAAACAAGTTGGTGAATATGAAAACAAGGCAGAAAATCTTGGAGTTTGAGAATTATTTAGGTGAGGTTAAAAAAATGGTTGAAGAAAACAACCAAATCGGACAGAAACATAATTTAAGTTCGTTTTTGATTGAGTTAACTTTTAGATATAAGTTGCGTAATAGTTGAGTAACCCGGGCACTTGGTTACACAGCAACCCGGAGAGATTTACTAGAGTGGTTATGGTTGTATTTTCTTGTATGACTGAGTGACTGTAAAAGTGAACTGCGGAAGCTTGTTGTATTATTAAGTGGAAATAAATTCAATTCATTAGTATAGTTGCCATGCGTACTGTTTGACCACAATGAATTCCAGTCTTCTGGTATATCCGTTTGAATTTTGCCTTAAAATATGAAACAAGATGTGTTGCGGATTAATATACCCCTGATAAGTATGCAACTATCTTTGCAAGTTGGTCAGCTAGCTGCCGTCTTCCCATGACCTGGAACCCTAAACAAATAAATGTCGTGTTGGCCGTAATATCAACATCAATTACATTGATATTTTATGTATCGGGGACTGCAGCTTAAAAAAAATACGCTCGCTACAATTTTAGTTACATTCCATTCTAAGTCTTTATTGAGTGCCGGAAGTTCTGCCTGGAAGATTGTGTGTGTACTGTGGCTATTAGCTATTTCATAGTCACCCTAATATTCAACAAAGACACAGTCCACAAGTGTACTTCACCTTTCACGTTAAGAACAAAGACGAGCTCAATAGATGTGAACGTGGAAATAAGCACTCCGGTTGAGTCGGGCAAAGGCATCCAGAAGTGCACAGGATGTTAAATTTACAGTTTTGCTGTAAATTAAAATTTACAAAGCAGTAATTTGAAGCATTAGTACGGATAAAAAGCCAAGACATGTAAATACGTGCCTTGTGTCAGTATTACTCCTGTCGGTATTTTTGTTTCCGTTGATTGATTTTCAGTAAGTGCAGGTTAAACTTGACGTCATCGCCGAACTATGAAACGTTCGATTTGATTTTCTATTTAACTACGGGTTTAATCACAAATTGTTTAACGATTTATTTATTAGTTTTCGTGTGGCGCCCCCACAGCGAGTGGTTAGACTGTTTGCCCCTTACCAAGGTGAGTTAGGTGTATGTAAGTGAGATCTGTGGCAGGAAGCGCCAATATCTCACCCCCTCTTCACCTCCGGGGGTGTGAGTGATTTGGTTTATTTACGGACGCTCTTTAACATCTCAGGTCTTCAGCGTCCCATTCAATTCAGGGCGTGACAAATTTTGCTCAGAGACCTCTTTTTTCAGGCTTGAGGTTCTTTATCGTGCCGTAAATCTACGACAAGGGACCCACGGTACTTCCCTTTCGACGCCATACTTAGGATTTTTACACCCGAAAAAATCCATCGGTCCTGGCCCGGATCGAACCCGCGATCTTGCGTTTAGAAAGCAAGTATGGTTACCGCTACACCACCAGGACCGATTCTTCACCTTCGTCAATCAGCGTAATTTAGTCTACCAGGCATTTAAAATGGCTACGTTACTGCCCTGTGCCGCCCGTGTGCTATCCGGCAAGTGAGTTGATGTTAAAACTCGCTCATTAGTTTTCAGGTACTCTGTAATTTCGTAGATTGTTTCACTTATATCCGGTATACTCAAGGAAACAGTAAAACAAGAACTAGTAACTTACAGTTAACAATATTAATTAACAAGCTGGGTTTGATGTTTTGTTTTAATTTTCATAGCATAGCCATTGCAACTGAATAAAACCAAAAACGAAGTTTGAGTAAAATATACTGTACTGTGCTATGTTATGATGCAGATATATCTTATGATTGATTGCAAGCGCATACAGAAGCAGGGATAAGTATAAGGCGGTAGAGAATCATGGTATAAGAATTATAAACGTATGAAAATCAAACAACCCACCTATCAATCCATGTTTGTTATTTGCATTCTGAAGTTCACTTTCCTTGGAACCGGCCACCTTGACCTTGAACTTTTTGTGCTTTTCTCTGGTCACTAAGACGAGTGCTGGGTTGGATATTACTTTCCAGAATTTCCTCATTTTAGTTTCTTGTTATTATCTTAGGGATGTAAGACCGAGAGACGTGGGTTGGCGTTAAGCGAAGCGCAGTGATGGATTTTTATCACTGGAAAAGCTACCAGGTGTGATAACAGCCCTTTCGAAGGGTTCAATACCCTTAAGGGTGGGGGGCTTCTACGACATCTTAACAGATAAAAAAAAGGAATTTGGGAACGTTAGAAACTCCATCTGCGTCCATACCTGTCACCCTATAAACCTGACCGCCCGTAGTGTCCGTTCCTCCCAGAGGTTCAATAGGACACAAAGAGCCTGCGTTAGGCTTCCGTGTCTTAAATCCTTCTTCTCACACAAACCAACTCCAATCTGCAGGATCGTGTGAATCGTTCGGTCAATAAGGCAAACAAGTGCACCCCATTTATATTTCATTTTTAGTTTTAATGTTAATGACTGTCAGTACATTTTAGTTTTCAGTATAACTATCTACCTATTTTGAAATATATGGTGAAATATTCCAAGTATTAAATTAAGCGACTTAAGCTAGGGCCTCCGCAAGGAGGGGGGGGGCACTCATCGATTCCTCATTCAATTCAGGCCTCTTCTTTCAGGCTTGAGGTTCTTTTTCTTGCCGTAAATGTACGACACGGGACCCACGGCTTTACTTCCCTTCCGCAGGATTTTTACGCCCGCAAAAACCCATCGATCTTTGCCGGGTTTGAACCCGCGATCTTGGGTTTAGAAGACAAGTATGGTTACCACTACACCACCTGGACCAAATGAATTTCAGTTCTGATGATAGCGAAGGAATTATACCCGGCACGCCCCCTGCACCGCCATGGGTGGCCGAGATCGTTAAGGCACGGACTCGTGAGCGGAAGATCTGGGTTTCCATTCCCACTAGGACCGCCCTCCCTGATTGGTTTTTATTTCAGGTTATAAATGGAAAATTCCAGGGAGGTACCTAAGCTTAGACCTGGAACGTTTCCTTTCTTAAAAAATATCCTTTCCCAATTTGTCATTTCATTTCATGTATCATAAGTGTCCACCTCCTGTCGTGCCTCAGTAGTAAAAACTGGCGTTAAACACTGCTCAAAAATTACTATCTGTTCTTCCAAGAACGTCGTATATATGTTATCTTGTAAGCTTTGCAAAGCAGTTTATATTGGTTTAACTTCTACTGTTGTTTCGCTACGTATGAACAATCATAGACGTTCTGTTAAAACCAAGTCTCCCTTGCCAGTTATCTCACTGTAAGGATTTTGATGATGCTTTTAATATAACACTTAACAATGCGTTACCTACTCATTGTTTCTGAAAACAACCTCACAGATAGCAATAAAGCGCGTAGACCGCCGGATTCAAATCTTACCTGTTAATGTTGCCTTTTCTTATTTGTTTTTTGTTATGGCAAGAGTTCCAATTTGTTTATTCAGTACATATGCCACTTTTATACATGGTTACGGTTTTTATTATTCTTCCAGTAAATGTGCCACGATTTAGGTGCAATTAGTCAACACGTGGTAAAAAGTGATACAATAAAGTTGAAATATATCTGAAAAACTCAGTTTTGTAATAAGGAACAACAAAAAGGTAAAAAGCACAATGTCATAATTATAAATGTGTTGTTGGAGACTAACTATTAACTTTTTCCCACAGCCCCGCCCACCTGCCGAGGCGGTGTTTTATTTATATAGCCACAAGCTCCTAGTTACTATTGCACCCCGTGCAGCGCGGATATAACAATGGGCAACATAACTGGGATTCTAGCGGAATTTTAGCGGACAGCTCAGAAAAAATGGAATTCGTAATTAATTCATGTACACACACTAACCTTAACCTAATCTCAGGTAAATTCTAGAAACCTATGGACTGCGCCTCGCTGTGCCCTGACGGCCTACGCTCACCTCCTTTTCGTAAATACAAATTGATAGCGGATTGGTTAGCGGATAAATCGTTGTAATGTTGGCAAATCTCCTCCAGCAGAACCCACTTAGCATCATCTAGCGGCAGAAATCATAAGCAAACAGTCATGGAAAACGAAATAAGTGAGTGTCACAAAAACCTAAGTGTTAGATGAACTATTCGGAATAATTATCTTCAGTTTTATGATCAATATATTTCTCTTTTTTATTTTCCCACCAGCGCCCTTTTCCCCATGTTTCTTGTTTTGTCTGTTTCCATGAATTACGTTACCTTCAAAATTCAATATTTACTTTTACTACCTCCACTTGTCTTCTGTCTTGAATAACACAGGCGGTTCGAAATATTGCGATATTTGTGTTACTGTTTAAGTGTGTAAATGTATTTCCCCTTCTCTGGTTCTTGTATTTTGGCCACATTGTTCCAGGAATTTATTAGCGAAATAAACTACCGTAGCCCGGTTCAAGAAAATGAAAGAATGAATGTATGTATTCAAATTAGCATATATTAATACTCTAACTTTAGCAATGTTCATGCTTTCTTAAAGCAAATATATATTTCTTAAATAAATTAGTAAACAAGTAATACAATTCATTTAATGAAAAAGATTTTAAAACATCCAGAACAGGGACTCCCTCCCCCAGGTTAGTAGAATAAGTTTATATCATTTCATATTTATATGTACATTTTTTTTTAATTCAGTTTCTCATTCCATCTCTCCAGCTATCAGCCCGTTCAGATTTGAGTTGTCTTACCTTCCACAAGCTGTTCCTCATGCTTGTCTGCCAGCAGAGCTCATCATATCCCTTGTCTTATGTTGGAATCAGTATGCACTTTTCC
This sequence comes from Metallyticus violacea, assembly GCA_030762175.1. Taxonomy (NCBI): domain Eukaryota; kingdom Metazoa; phylum Arthropoda; class Insecta; order Mantodea; family Metallyticidae; genus Metallyticus; species Metallyticus violacea. The sequence continues at coordinate 108,090,652 of CM060840.1, read as the reverse complement.
TCTCAGCCTCCGTATTACTACGGCTCACCAGGACAAGTGAACTTCTCCCCACATAAGGACAAATTCTCAAAACATTTTCATCAGAGATTCTGATCTATTGCCATGCCCCAATAAAAGGAAGGGAGAGAGAGGAAGAGGAGGATTCTATTCCATCTACTAAAGATGTCTGGAATACAGGAAGCACTCACAAACTGAGCTATAGAGACTATATCAATATCTTCCAACAGCTTGGGGCACTGGAACAAAAATCAAACAATTGTTTTATAGTTAGAACGGAAACGAAACTAGGACAAACTTTCCAGAAGAGAGTGCTGCCTTGTATGATTTAAAACTCTCGAGGGATTGAAGATTTCACTGTGATTATTATAGGCCAAAGTTTTACATAATATTCAATTACGTTATAGGTAGTTTAATTAACGCCTGAGAAATTCAAATTTTACAATTTTACAATTTTTTGTTCGGCCTATTTATTGTTTTACTAAAAATACTAAAACATTATACTTTGTTTAATTTATGATTAATCTGTCTAGTTTATAATTCAATTTCCATTGTTCGAAACTACGATGATGAAACAATAATTTAAAATTATATTATTTTCATGTGCATTTGGAGAACTTAATTTGTAACATTACACAAATTTTGATGTTTCATG